>CAUYQG010087850.1:0-33007 GCA_963574415.1 Tarsius wallacei
AAAGGTTACATATACCCAACTCCTAGCACTATGGAAAGGCACATGTACCATAGGAATACTCCAGCCAGGATTTTTCCTTCTGCCTAACCCAAAAGGAGATAAACTGGGCATCCCCCTTTATGAGAGCCTCAAAACATGGGATGCTCAATCTCTTGCTCAAACTCTTAATATAGGAGGGACCCAGGTTTGGAAAGACGACAAATGGCCACCCCAGAGAATTATAAATACTTATGGCCCAGCCAAGTGGGCACAAGATGGAAGTTGGGGATACTGCAAGCCTATATATATGCTAAGTTGCATTATCAGGTTACAAGCTCTTAGAAGTTATAACTATTCAAACAGCCATGGCTTTTGAGCTTGGTGCTCAACAGTAAGCCCAAATGCATGCCGCCACTTATCAGAATCGCCTAGCTTTGGCCTACCTGCTAACAGAAGAAGGAGGAGTTTGTGATAAATAGCTCTGACTGTTGTTTACAAATAGATGATAATACTAAAGCTGTAACTTTATATAGCCACCAAAATTAGAAAGCTTGCCCATGTCCCAGTGCAAAAATGGCAAGGCATAAGAATTGGCAATTGGTTTGAAAACATGTTCTTGGGTCTGGGAGGATTTAAGTACATTATTGGATCTGTAATCCTATTGTTGGGATCCTGTCTTATCCTCCCTTGCATAGCCCCAATTATGAACTCCATCTCCAAGCTTGTGGAAACAGTTGTTGAATGAAAAACTGCGGCCCACATAATGTTAATGCACCAAATTGAAGAGGATGCTCTTTAACCCATGAAGGGTCGAGCATCAAAGGGGAAATGTGGCAGAGAGGGGCTAAAACAGTTAAAATTTTTCCTTTTTTTTTCTTTTTTCTTTTTTTTTTTGAGTTGGAGTCTCACTGTCACCCAGACTGGAGTGCAGTGGCCGCTTCTGGCCACCGCAGCTTCGACCTGCTGGGCTCCGGTGATCCTTTTGCATCAACCTTCCAAGTAGCTGGAATTACAGGCGTGTGCTACCATGCCCAGCTAATTTTTTTATTTATTGTAGAGATGAGGTCTCGCCAAGTTGGCCAGGCGGGTCTCGAACCCGTGGGCTCAGGCAATCCACTCTTTTAAAAAAATCAAACTGTAAGCTCAAAACCTGCTAGACATGGTACGTAAGAAAACCAAATAGCTACAAGCCACTTTCCTGGGAATGCAAGATAGTAATCGATTTACAACCTTACCTCCTGCATCCTCTCTTTGTGAAGTTATCGGTTTACAACACCTGCTTGTCACGTATATCCTGGAAAAAATTTGTTCTATGAAAATCTGGTTTTGCTAAATATGACTTTGCAAATTCCAAAGAAAAATGTATAGCCATACAACCCAAACCCCTCCCTTACCTAAACTAACATATAAAACCCCTCTCCTCTTTCTCCAGGTTACTCAGCCTTAGAGCATTAGCCCACTGAGTCACGCCGGCACTAATAAAATGCTACTTCCTAAGACAGCCTCGGTGTCACGGTGTCTTTGTTTTCCTGCAACACTATAGTCACCTAAAACTGTTTTAACTGCTTTATTTTTCTTCATGCTAGATCCTCTTTTTAAAATAAAACCAAAGCTGCTTTTTTATTTTTTAGACTGATGTGCTTGCAGTGCCTACAAAAGACACTGGTTTAGGTTCATAATAATGAATGAATGAATAATTGATTGATGGATTGGTTAAAAATCCATGTTAGGAATTTTGACATATATAATTGTTACACAAAAGTCTATAGAAAGTATTAAAATATTATATTGTAGAATTAGTGCCATAGGCTGTAAAATACACATACAAATTTTTCTACACTATATTAGACTACCTCTATACAAGACTTCTGAATGGCAGGTTCCTATACAGACAGTCATAAACTGTGGAGTAATTGTTTACTTCTCAGAATTGTTTCCCAATACTTCTCTTTTGTGTTTTCTTCATTGCAAAAGATGTTACCTTTAATATTCTTAAATTTTATACTTTTTATATTGAGATAAGTTACATACAGTTGTAAGGTAAAATACAGAGTGATTGCATAATCTTTTTTTGTGTCCCCTGATAGTGTAACATCTTGTGGTACAATATCACAGTCAGGAGATTAACACTGATACAATCTACAGACCTTGTTTGGATCACACCAGTGTGCGTGTGTGTGTGTGAGTGTGTAGTGTGTGTGTGTGTATGTGTGTGTGTGTGTGTGTGTGTGTGTGACGTTAATGTTTTACATTTAAATCCTTGACCCATTTTAAATTGATATTTGCGTAAGATACTAGATCTAGGTCATGGTTGTTTGTTTGCTTGTTCGTTTGTTTGGTATATGGATGTCCAATTGTTCCAGTACTGTTTGTTGAAAAGGTAATCACTCCTCCATCGAATTGCTTGTACCTTTGCCAAAACTCTGTTGGTCATTTTTGTGTCTATGTATAGATTTTCTATTCTGTTAAAATAGTTGGTTAATCTGTCCCTCTACCAATACCATACTGACTTGATTATGGCACATATATACAAAGCCTTAACATAGGGTAGTGTGATTCTTTCTAGATTATTCTTCTATTTCAAAATTGTTTCAGCTAAACTAGTTTATGTGCCTTTACATGTAAATTTTAGAATAAGATTATCTATCGCCTATGTATAAAAAGTTCTTGCTGGGTTTTTATAGAAATTCCATGAAATCCATAAATCAGTTTGTGGAGAAATGACATCTTTACTATAATGAGTCTTCCAATTCTTTAACATAATATATTTTTTCATTTAAAATTCACTCCCTAACTTTGTTTTCATCATCATCCTATAATTTTCAGGATACACATCTTATGCACATATTATTAGCTTTAGACTCAAGTTTTTCTTTTTTGGAGGAATTGTAAATGGTATTGTCTTTAATTTTGGTTTTCATATGTGCATTGTTGCTATACAAAAATGCAATTTTGTTTGTAAATATGTGTGTGTGTGTTGATCTTGTTGTCTTGTATCTTGCTACCTACTGAGTTCATTTATCTATTCTTCTTTTCATTTTTGTTTTTGAAAATTACTTGGGCTATACCATAGACATCATGTCATCTGCAAATAGGGTCCCTTTTATTTCTGCCATTACAATTGATATGCCTTTTATTTATATTTCTTGTCTTATTGTGCTGGCTAAAACTTCCATTATTATACTGAACACAAATGATGAGAGTGGGCATCCTTGCCTTTTTTCTGGTTTTAGGGGAAAAGCATTCACATCTTTCCCCATTAAGTATGAAGCTATGTGTGGCTTTATTACAGATGGTCATTATCAAGTTAAGGTAGTTTCTCCTCTATTCCTAGGCTTATAGGAACTTTAATTATAAATGGTATCTGAATTTTGCCAACTTTTTTTTTTGCATCATTTGATATAATCACAGAAAGCTTTTGGTATGAGTATACTTAAAACCTACAATACAAGGACCAAGGACAACCCTGCTATCTATCAAATATTTACATAAATTAATAGCCACAAGAGAAACAAAAACCATATATCAGTTCAACTCCTGTTACTATTTTATAAGAAAAAGGGAATTTAACAAAAAAACCTTCAACCTAAAAGTTATTAATGTGATGTCTGATCTCTTTTAGATCACATAAGTGAACACATGCAGATGATATTACTTGAGAGCCTTTAGATACCCTGGATATGAACTGTGTGAGGGATTAAAGAATATTCCAATGAGACTTATGTCAATGTGCTCAATTTTTTTCTGCTGGCATTATTTTTAAGAACTATAAATCTTTGAACTTTAAAAAAACTATAAAGTTTGAACTCAGCTGCAAAGGAGTCAATTATGTACAATATATACAGTGAAACCTAGCTATTTAGCATTGTTATCAAAGACTGGAGAAACTATTGAGCAGATATCATCTGAATGAGGCAATGCTCACTTTCTCCAGCATCAACAGAGGTTTGGTATCAGGAAAAACATAGCAGCATTACCTCTTAGATTGAAGCGGGGAAGACTCTCCAGTGGATAAAACGTATTTTAAGACTCTTAAATCAGCATAGACTAGTTCTCAGCTCTGTGTTTTACAGACACTTGGTAAGTGTTCTCTGTTCAAAGACAACCTTGAGCTTCTATGAATAAAAAAAGGTTGCAACTATTAGAAGTGATTATTTTTTTCTTTAATGAATTATGTTCATTAGAAGATGAGCTGCTGAACTGGGTGTGAAAGCTCATGCCTGTAATCCCAGCCGAGATGGGAGGATTGCTTGAGTCCAGGAGTTTGAGATCAGCCTGGGCAGCATAGCAAGAACTCATCTCTAAAAAATTTGAAAAGAAGAAGATGAAGAAGGAGGAGGAGGAGGAAGAGAAGGAAGAGGAGAGTTAAGTAAGTCTCTAACTCTTGGCAGGTTAACTGGCTTTTTTTGAACTCGAAAACTACTTTGAATTTAAAACACATCAAGATGTCTACTTAGAAGCAGCTGACTCTCTCACAGAGCAAAGGAAGAGAGCCTCAGCAGTTGAAGACCCTCATCAATCAGAGCAAGTGGAGATGGAGGATGCAACCCACAACACAGAGGACCATTGAGACACACAGAGAGCAGAGAAGAGAGGGAACAGGCAACCACTTTGGAGTCAGGAAGCCCCCTCCCATCAGAAACAGACAGTAGCCTCTGGATGTGGGAAATGGCGAGTGCAGAAAATTAGGACTCAGTACTTTTTACTGCCATAGACTGGAAGGGCACCTTTGAGTCCCAAGGGACTCCAGTCCCACACAGAAAATGGCCTGGATGCAGCACAACTGGGTGCTGCCAGAGCCCATGTGGAGCTGGGAACCCATTTGGACCCTGAACATTTACTGCCAAACCATCCCCAAGGACTCATTCCCTGTCAGCAGCACTTGTCAGTAAGGTTCCAGGCTGGGAAAGAACCCTCACTTAGCCAGCTTCACTTTCCCCAAGGGCAGGTTCTGCTGATGCAAGCAGCTCTGCTTTGGGGAAAGCTGTAGCACAGATCCTGTTGCTGAAAGAACTATGAAGGGAAGGGGAGTTGGGAGGAGCTCCTGGTAATCCCTCTCTCTCTCTGTATTAATGCATCTGGGCAACACTGTTACAGCAGTGAGAGGGCCCATCCTCTCTCTTGATTCCCACTGAGTGCTCACAGCTGGGGACTGGAAGGCAGACCTGCCAGTTTCACCTCCCTTGTGGGAAAAATGCTGCTATGGAAAGAAACTTTGAGTTCTAAGCATGGACAGCCTCTGACAAAAGAAGAGGAGCCAGGGGCAGGAGTGGCACAGGAGGCTGCCATCCTGGCAAGCTCTCTTTCCCCATATGAACTCTTTTGTACAACAGAAAAGGCTTAGCCATTCCCATAGGGTGGTCATAGCAGCCAGGGGACCAATTTCCCACTTGGGTAGCCAATTGTGCCCATGGTAAGGATCTAGAGAGCAGCCCAGTCTGACCTAACTTTACCCCCACTAACCTCCCTTGAAATCGCAGGGACTGAGGATCTTTGGGAGTAACCGCAACCCTACCCATTGCCTAGGTCATCTGTGCACTTCCTTGGGGAAATAGAGACCAAGCAACAAAGCTCATAGTCACCATCACAGCAGGCTGTTTCCTATAAACACGACCTCCTGGTTGGAGGTCAACTGGAAGAGCCCATTAAACATCTGAGACAATAATGAACCTCCTGAAAAGGAGATAACAAAGTCCATGCCACCATACATCTCGTACACCATTCTAGACTGAGACATCAGAGAGCTTCTACAGGGTGTCCCCCAAAGATGTGGGTTACCAACTCCCCTTAGGATTCAACCTCTGTGCCTTCACGTCATTGGATACCTTGTAGGCACCCTCCAGCACCAGCCGAATGATGGCAGCTTTCTAGGACAACTGGATCCAGAAGAACAGCAGGACCCATAGTGGTTGGGTCCACGGATGACGATCTCCAGAGAATGGAGTACAACACAACAGGGGAGCATCCAGTGAGATTAAAAAATAATAATACTAAAAATAAATTTAAAAATAAATCCCACAAATGGCCACCCCAACAGTGGCATCCTTATCTAACAATGACAACAACAAAAATAAAGGAAAAAAAAAAAAAAGAAGGAGAAGAGCCTATCTTCATAGATGAAGAGGAAACAGAAAAAAAACAATGGCAATCCCCCAAGCCTTAATGAGTCATTATCCAAAAGAACCTTCTGGATTCCAAGCAATAGAACCCATTCGGAACAACCTCTCCCTGATGACAGACATAGAATTCAGATGACAAATGGCAAAGCCATGAGAAAATGGAAGCACAGATCACCTAGGCAATGAAAACATTGTAGGAAATAAAAGCTGAGCCAGCCAATATAAGAAAGGTTCAATCTGAACTCTTGGAAATGAAGAATCGTTTCCTGGAATTTCAAAGTACAATGACACACCTGAGTAGTAGAACCATCCAGGCAGAGGAAAAAAATCTCAGGACTGAGGATTAAACTATTGAGCAAACCCAGTCTGACAAAAACAAGGAGAAAAGGCTCAAGAAAAATGAACAAAGCCTATGAGAGGTTTGGAATTAAGTAAAGAGACCAAATCTATGGCTGACTGGCATACTTGAGACAGAAGGGAAAACTGAGAATACCTGGAACAAGACTTCCAAGAGGTCATTCAAGAAAATTATCCCATCTCACTAGAGAGGTAATCATGCAGACATAAGAGATTCAGAGAATTTCTGTGAAGTATTACATAAGAAGACCCTCACTAGGAAACATAAGAATTCATCTCCATGAAGTAAGCACAAAAAACAAAGCCCTAAAGAATAGCTAGAGAGAAGGTACAGACTACCTACTGAGGAAAACCCATCAGAATTGCATTAGACCTCTCAGCAAAATCCCGTAGCCAGAATGGATCAAGTTCACATTTTTAATGTTCTCAAAAAGAGGAAATTCAAGCCCAGAATATCCTATTCTGACAAGTTAAACTTCATTAATGAGGGAGAATTAAAATTCTTCCCAGACATGCAATTTCTAGGAGAATATTCCACCTCCAGATCAGTCATTCAGGGGATGCTTTACAAAGTTCCTAGCACAGAAACCAAACAGTCCCACTCATCACAAAAGCACAGACAAGGACAGAGTTAAAAGACCATACAAATTAATCACAAAACCTAAAAAGCAAAGCAGTCTCTTCATAGCAATATGACAGGACTAAAAACCCACATATCAATAATTAACTTAAAAGTGAATAAGTTGAATGTGCCACTCAAAAGGCAATCTGGATAAAGAAATATGATCCAACCTTCAGGAAAGCCATCTCACTGCAAAGAACACCCACAGGTTCAAGTAAAGGGCGGGAGAAAGATGGTCTAAGCAGATGGAAAACAAAGAAGAGTAAGGGCAACTATTTTTATATCAGATATAACTGACTTTAAATCAATAAAAGTTAAAAAAGGATGCTAAAGGATACTACGTAATGATAAGAGGTTCAGTCTACCAGTAAGAAATAACTGTCTTGAATTTATATGCACCCAACATAGAAGCACCTAGATTTTTAAAAAAATTTTTATTTTAAAGATGTGGGGTACACTTCAGCGTTAGGTATACAAATGGTCACTGTACAGGTAAAGTTTGGGCCTCATATTGGTCCCCGTTTCACCTGGTTTGAGATCAGATGCCCTTGTTGATGAAGTGTGGTGCCCCCCCCCATGGCAGTTTCCTGCTACTGCCAATCCCTTTCTGATAATATTATGATAATTGTCAGGACACACAGATTTATAAAACAATTGCTAAATGAACTAAGAGAGGACATAAACAGATATACAATTATAGTTGGAGAGTTCAATACCCCACTAAGAGATCATCAAGGCAAAAAAACTAACAAGGAAATCTGGAACCTTAACACTCAACCAGTTGGACCTAATAGACATCCAAAGAACACTTTATTCAACAACCACAGAATATATATTCTTCTCAGCACATGAAACACACTCCAAGATTGATCAAGTTATTGGGTATAAATCAAGTATGGACAAATTTGGAAAAGTCAAAAGGATACCATGTCTTCTCAGATCACAGTGGAATAAAAAGAAATATTGTCACCAACAGTTTTCCCAAACACACAAATACATGGAAATTAACCAACATGCTTCTTAATGTTTTTTCAGTTAATGCAGAAAAAAAAGATTCCTGAAAACAAAGACACAACATACCCAAATTTCTGGAATACCATGAAAACTGTCCTGACAGGGAACTTTATAACACTGCCCACACATAGAAGAAAATAGAGGGATCTCAAGTAAACCACTTTATGTCACAACTAAGGGAGGTGTAAAGTCAAGAGCAATCTTATTTTGATTTAATAGAAAAAGTAAAATTATTAAAATAAAGTCACAGTTGAATGAAAGAGTCCAAAAAAATCAGAGAAAGACCAATGAGACAAAAATCTGCTTCTTTGAAAGGATAAATAATGTTGAATTACCCCCTGGCCAGATTGATTGATGAGAGAAGGGGAGAGGAAGAGAGAGAGAGAGAGAGAGAGAGAAACACAATTAGAAATGAAAAAGGCAATGTCACAATTGACCCTAAAGAAATTCAAAGGTTATCAGAGATTACTATGAACATCTGTATGCAAATAAACTAGAAAATATAGAGAAAATAAAGAAAATCCTAGCATCACAAAATTCCCTAAGATTGAAACAGGAAGAAATCAAAACCCTAAAGAGACCAAAAATAATTGAAGACATTGATTCAGTTATAAGAAATCTCCCTGCCAAATAACTGACCTGGAACAAATGGTGTCTCAACGGAATTCTTCCAGACATACGAGGAAGAGCTGACAACAATCCTATTGAAAGTCTACGAGGCAACTGAGAAGGAAGGCATGCTTTGCAGCTCATTCTATGACGTCAATATAACCCTGAATAGAAGACATCCAAACAGCCAACAAACATGAAAAAAATGCTAAGCTTCTCTAATCATTAGAGAAATGCAAATCAAAACTACAGTGAGATATCTTAACGCTGGTAAGGATCGCTATTATTAAAGAGTCTAAAAACAACAGGTATTGGTAAGCCTGCAGAGAAAAGGAAACACTTCTACACTGCAGTGTGGCATCTTCTCAAAGAACTAAAAATTGAGCTACCATACTATCCAGCTATCCCACTTCGGGGAATATACCCAGAGGGACACAAACCACTGCACCCAAAGACACCTGCACGTGTATGCTCCTTGCAGCACTATTCACAATAGCAAAAGCATGGAGCCAACCAGATGCCATAAAAAAATGAAGTGAATAAAAAAACGTGGTATAAATATATGATGGAATATCACACAGATATAACGAAGAACAAAATCATGCCCTTGACAGCAACATGGATGCAGCTGGAGACCATCATTCTAAGTAAACTACCACAGAAACAAACAAACACAAAAACCCTGAGTACTGTATATTCTGTATATTCTCACTCATAAGCAGGCCTTGATAACTGTTCACATGGGCGGAAAGGTGGGAACAACAGATGCTGGACCCTGCTAAGGAGGGAGGGAGGGAGGGAGGAAGGGAAAAGGATAAAGGGCATAAAACCACACAGCGGGTACCAGTTTTACTGTCAGGGGAAGAGGGCCTACTAGAGGCCCAAGCCTCATCTGCATGCAATTTGCTTAGGTAGTAAGTTCTCATATGTACCCCACAACTCAAAATAAAATAAAATAAAGAGAAATATAAAATTATATTTTAATATACATGCTATTGCCATTTCTTGATATTCAGATATGTATTTCACATAGATTTTAATTATCCAGATAAAACAAATTAATGATGTTTATTTTCATTTACTTTTTATTAGACTTAGTGACTTTAAAACTTGAAATGAAGAGAAAAAATTGCCCTTTGAGAGACCATAAGTAAAAATTTATAATTAGAAATTTAAAGGATTGCCTTCAACCAAACAATCAGAATATAGATTCAGGCAAATTTAAATACTGTAATGAATTAAAATGGCCTTAAATTTAACTTATTTGGTGGGCAAAAAAGAGAAAAATTAATAGATAACGGCATAGTGAAAAAATAAGAACAAGTATAAAACTTGATATGTAGCCAGCCAATGTTTTTTAGAAAAGAAGAAAGCTTAAAAAAGGATCTACAGTATCACAATTTCATTGGTTAGTCTCCATACGCAGAGGCTGAAGTGTTTTTACTAACATTGTCTCAGTTCTTTTTTCTTTGACTACAAGAAGAGAAGTCACAGTGACGGAGGACTTATGCCTTTGATTTTTATGATGGTACTTCAGTTTAAATCAATACAGTTGCATTCCCCTGTGTACCTAAATCTTAGGTTTATTTTAGTTACATAAGTGAGGTTCCCCAAGCACAGAAAAATGTCTGTATCTTCAAATCAGAGGGCCAGATTCTTGATGTGGGTATCCAGTTCAGTTGGAAGCAGGCCTTTCTTACATACGAGAAGGACAAAAACAACCCTGACATCAGGTCTGGAACTAATAGCTAGACTTTCATGTTGTTAAGATCTGACGTGGCATTCACAGTTAGGCCTTGGGCTTTTTCTGTTGGGTATGAGTAACATCACAGAACACAGTCTTAGTCAAGGTCATTCTGTGACCTTAATCAAATGATGCAAATAAAAACTCTTCAAAATGAAACAAAACAACAAGATCATGTAATAAACATGTGTAAGCACAGTAAACAGCTACAAACTCCACAAAAGTGTTATACTCCACAATGTTTCATCCTATGATCCACACCTTGCTGACATGCCTGATGCTGCTTCTTTACAGATTACGGCTTTAGCCTCACTTTATTTTTAATTGTCTTAAAATGTATTGAGTTAAATGTGGTTCATTGTTTGAAAACCAGTTAGCTAGAGTTCCTTATGGTCAACATCTGGAAGAAATGTTCTATCTGTATCACTGAGCATCACTGCCCAATCAATGTTCTGCAATGATGGAAATGTTTCAAATCGGTGCACCCAGAACCTTAGCCATTATCTACATGTGGCTATGGAACACTTGAAATGTGGCTATATTTTTAACTTTACTCAGGTGAATTATTTAAAATTGGAATAGTCGATTATGATTAATGGCTAATTTATTAGACACAGCAGCTTTAGGGGGTTAGTTTGGATCTAGGCCTTAAAATATTTAGAGGAAAAATTTTCACCACCAAATTCTTTTTCGGGAATGGTGTGGCAAAATTAATTCGTATTTCAGAACTTGCTCTTAGTTACTTCTTGTGAAAAATTGGTACATTTATAAATTTTAGGTATTAATCTGATATTTGTTTATTTGTAATGTTTACCCAAATTTGGACCTGATCACAGTGTAGTTTCAAAAGATCTGATGCTTGTTTGGTTGTGGTCAGTCAGCAGATATTGTGTTGGGTAAGCAGTAAACAGACAGCGAAGTGATAGCGTTTCAAAAAAAGTTTTAATTAGGGGAAAAGTTATGGGAGGAAGTGCAATTGACCATTTAAAAAAAAGGGCTTTCCAGTGTGGCGATTCCTAAAAGCTCTAAACACCAACCTTCCGTATGAGCAAGAAATTTTGATTTAGCACTTCAGGGTATGTCATTTACCTTTAAGACTTGTACTTTCATGTATTTAGAGGGACATTGACCCAATGTGACCTTTCTCTGATTCATTTTGCATCCCAGTTAGAATATCAATTATTGGAAGTCATTTCACATATTTTGGGAGTTAGAGCTTTAGATGAAACTCTAAACTAGGTTTCTATTTTAATCAAGTCTCAGCTACAGTGCTAAGATAGTTTAGTTTCTAGACTAAGCTATGTATCATGACCATGAACAACCTTCTTCCTTCACCTCTCTTTCAGGGTTTTTGAGTGACATAGTCTCCACATTCAGATCCATATCTTGGCCCAGTCCCAGTTCTAGGATGTTACTTGTCCTTCGATGGAAACTTTTACTCAACAAAAAAATTCAGGAGGGCAGAAGCAAATAATGAAAAATCTTAGAGAGTTGTGATGGGAGAGAAACTCTTAGTGTGGGAATAAAGAGCTTGGAAATTCCACAGGTAAAATTGCTTAAAAGTGTAAATGCAGTGAACACATAAGATAGTAACAAGGGACAGAAGAGAAGAAAGATGGGTATGCTTCTAATTACTGAAGATTCTTAAGGTTAATTTCTAATTAATACTCAATAACTTTTTATAATCTAGTACGAAGAGATTGATCCTGCTCAAAACAATTCATAATTTTCTAGAGAAAATTCCATTATGCTCATGATTTTTATGATTTGAAAAGAACAATAATGATTCCGTCTCTTAAAATTAATCTTATATTCACTTGGATGCCAATGCTGAAGTGAGAATTGGAAATGTGCATGGGTCCCTGAGCCTAAGTTAATGATCTCATAAACAAGAAGTAAAGTCAGTAATCTAATGTCCAAGGCAGTGCTTATACATGAATTAAAGCTGAAGCAAAAAATTTTTGGTCCACTGTTTTATTGAAAGTTGTTGTTAGAGGACATGTATTTTGTGTTTCAAAATCCATTATTAGCAACACTAGGACTCCCTTTAGTCCAATTAAAACCTGTGTTTATATTTTCTATTAGCTAAAGTTGTTCCCTAGCTTGGCATTAATTATCACAGCCATGTAGTCAGTATCCAAATGTATTGTTCCTATGCTCTTCAACTGTTGTAAATCTTTAACTTGAACGCAGCTATATCTTATTATTTACACATACATTTAAAAAAATCGGTCTGTTTTAGTTTCTGTATGTCCACAAATAGTTTCAAACTCTTTATTCTATAGGTTTAGTCGATGTAAATTGGATTATATATTTTAACACAATTCATTATGGTAATTAATACATTTCACAGAAATATGCAGTAAATACATTTACCACCTAAGTCCAAATCCTCTCCTGTTCTATTTGTATGTAAGTTTTGTTCATGTAAGTTTTTTTTTAATATAATCAACCAAACTGAACTAAATTTTATTACTTTCTTAGGAATCTGTTATACTAGTCAGGATGCAAAGAATTAATCTTTACTCGGTTATGAGACAATGTTCTTTATTTAATGTGTAACTACAAATGCATTTCTTTCACTCCATTTAGAATAAATTCAGTTTAAACACAAGTCTTATATACTAAATGTAAGTGTTTTCTACCTGTGACTTATTTTAATGTTCTTAATACTTTCTATTTCTTTTTTTGAATCTGGGTCTCACTCTGTTACCCAGGCAGGAGTGCAGTAGTACAATCATGGCTTACTGCAATTTGGACCTCTTGGGCTCAGGCGAACCTTCTGCCTCAGCTTCCCAAGTAGTTGGGACTATAAATGCATACCACATGCCCAGCTAATATTTTGATTTTTTCTGAGGGTGTGCTTGCCATGTTCTCCAGGCTGGCTATGAGCTCCAGGATTCAAACAATCTTCTTGTTTCAGCCTCCCAAAATGCCGGGATTACAGGTGTGAGCTATGGTGCTCAGCCAGGTTCTAAATATTTTTCTAATACGTTCTTTAAAAACAGTAAAAGAATGCATGATTGAATTAAATCCATCTTATAAGATGGCTCTGTTAGTGACTTGCTAACTGAAATTTAGTTCCCAAGGATGTCACCCACATTCCTAACTCTTCACAGTAGTTCACCAATCGTTCAACAAATACTTATGGAGCACCTACTGAGTATCAAACACTCCTCTTGGCATTAGGCCTACATTGGTGAACAAAACAGATAAAATCTATAACAGAATGATCATGTTAGTCTGACTTAGATTAGAGGTGTATCCAAACTGATTAAGAGCAACGTGACCTAGGGTTGATCACATGATACTTCTTTTTGTTGTTGTTGTTGAGTGAGAGTCTTATTCTGTTGCCCAGGCTGGAGTGCAGTGGCATGTTCACAGCCACCCTAGTGGTGTCAACCTGCTGGGCTCTGCGATCCTTCTGCTGCAGCCTTCCAGGTAGCCAGAACTACAGGTGCGCTCTACCATACCTAGCTAATTTTTTATTTTATTTTATTTATTGTAGAGATGAGGTCTTGCCAAATTGCTCAGGCTGTTCTTGAACCCGTGGGCTTAAGGCAATCCCCTCACCTTGGCCCCCCAAAGTGCTGGGATTACAGACTTGAGCCACTGCGCCCGGCCCACATAATACTTCTGGCGCTTGGTCTCTTTATCTATAAATCAATCCTAGTAATTACTTCATATGGCAACATTGTAAAGATATGTCAAGTAAATATGACATTGTACACAGAGCACTTAGCATAGTAACATAATAAAGGCTTGATAAATTTTTAATAACTATATTTGTTTTATTTTATACTGACAGTTAACGAAGGTTTCTGGATTAGAAGCAGAGTGATTATTTACTTACTGGTGATCTTAGCACTGGTTTTCCATGACCCAGTCCTCCACAGGTATGTGGGCTTTTGCACACAGGAGAAAACCTCTGTAATTGTAAATCTTAGAGCTTATATAGGACCTAGACTGCTGTCTTTCCTTCCTCCCAAAAAAGGAAGAAAAAGTTTTGCTCTCTTATGTGGACAGATCCTGTCTAGGAAAAGAAAGGAAAGGTCAGGAGTTTATAGTCCTTTGAAACAGGAACAAATGGCTCCAAGGGAGACAAGCTTAGATATCTCATCAGGATATTACACTGTATTTAGTTTTCAGGGCTCTTACCATTCATTTATCCTGTTAGCGAGGTTGCCAGTAAATTTTATTCAGAAAGCCCTGACCATGCAGAAACACAAAATGTTCACATTGTTTTTTGACAATGCTCAATAACCATTAATAATTGTTGTTGTTATCATTTGCAGCTACTGCAGCATAGGAACATGAGTATATATTTCATGCTCTGCTCTCAAGGAAGGGAAGAGAAGAAAAGGCTTTGGGGAAATGAACCATCCTTTGTAAAATGATGATATTTACTCTCAGGATGTTTTTCCTTTTTTTCATTTACTTTAACTACATTCTCAAAGATTTCTCTCTACAGTAAGACCTCCCAAACATTGTCTGTGGCAAGAAAACTATTATACATTAGTGTGAATTAGTCCACTGTTTTCATTACTAATGTGTGCTCTGTGCAATAGTAGTAAAAGTAATACGTTTCTTGAGAAAATTTTGGGGTCAAATTAATTTGGACAAGGTTGTGTCATATATTTCCTCCCTTGGATGGTTATAAAACACAAAAACATGTTATATGTTTTAAGAAATTCTGTAGAATGTTACTTAACTCATTATTTTAAGAATTCTAATTGCAAAAAATAAAACAAATAAGGAATGCATAGCAATGGGGTTTCATAGATTCCCATGCAGTTGTATACAAGAGACAAATTTGACAGCAGGGCTTTTGTACCACCCCAAAATCCCTTGATATAGGTGACTGCCAATTCTACAAAATTGTGTATGCATATATAAATAAGTATGTATAGGAATGAATTATGTTAGTGATAGAGCTAGGGATAAGATTATGGTTGGAGTGGCTAGGGTAATGGTGAGTGATATATATATATGTATGAAATTTTATATATAGAATATATAATATATACAAACACATTATGTGCTGGACTTTAAACTTAGGAGTGTAAGGATGTCTTATGAAACATGGCTTTGACCTTGAATATCTGATACATGAATAAAATCTGTCCTGAACTGTTAATCAAACCTCCTATATAGAAGGGAGAGGGATTCAAGATGGCCACCTAGAAGCAGCCGATGGCACCTCTCTCATGGAGCAAACCAAGGAATAGAGCCCCAGCAGTTGAAGAACTCCAGCAGTTGGAGTAGGTTGAGATGAAGGATGCACCCCAGAACCTGCAGAGAACCAGTAGAACACACAGAAAGCAGGGAGGAGAGAGAATAGGCAGGCTGCTTTGAAGTTGGGAAGCCCCCTCCCTGTCCAGCTCATGTCAGAAACAGCCTTTGGATGTGAGAAATAGTGCTGGAAATTAAAAACTTGGCACTCATTCCCATCATAAACTGGGAGGGCCCCTGGGCCTCACGGGACTCCAGTCCCACATGGGAAATGGCCTGATATAGTACAGTTGCATGCTGCCAGAGCCTATGTGGAGCTGGGAACCCATTCAAGTTCTGAACAGTTACAATCAAACCATGCCTGATAATTTGTTTGAGAACTTGGTGGCCAGCTCCCAGAGCAGGTGAGAATCCCAGCCCAGGCACCTTCACTTGCCCCAAGAGCAGGTTCCACTGTTATAGGAGCTCTGGCCTGGGCAAACTGTAGCAAGAGATCCTGTTGCTAAAAGAATTTTTGAGTTGTGAACACATACAGCCTCTAGCAAGGGAAGTGAAGCCAGAAAGAGCCCTATCATCCTGGTGATGCTTCTTTCCTCATGAGAATACTTCAGTGCAACAGACTGCTCTGGCATTCCTTCAGTGCTGCCACAACAGCCAAGGGCCACCCCGTCATGATTCCCATAGAGTGTGCATAGCTGGGGAGCTGTAAGGCAGACCAGCTTGTTCTAGCTCCCCCTTAGGAAAAACATTGTTATGGAAAGAAAATTTGAATTCAGAGTGTAGACAGTCTCAGATAAGGGAAAGGGAGCCAGGGGCAATGGGTGGGAGAGCTGTCATTCTGGCAACCCCTCTTTCCTTGTGTGAACTTTTTTGTAAAACTGAAACTGCTAGGCCACAGCAGCCAGGGGACCTGTTTCCCACTAGGATAGCCAATTTTGCCCACAGGTTGGGGAGCTAGAGAGCAGTCCAGTCTTTAGCTTTTCTCCCCACAATCTTGAAAAGCACAGGAACTGAGGAAGTTTGGAAGTTCCCATAGCCTCACCCATCACCTAGGTTACCTGCACAATTCCCTGGGGAAACAAAAGTCAAGTAAAAAAGTCCACAGCCACCATCACTACTGACTGTCTCTTGCAGACACCACCTCTTGGGAAGAAGTCAACTTGCACAGCCCATTACAACATCTGGGACAATAATATAGTCCTTTAAAAGGAGTTAAGAACAAAGCCCATGCCACCATACATCTTGCACACTAGTTCATTGACCTAAGGCATCAGAGAGCTTCTCCAAAGGGTCCTCCACTCAAAAGGCATAGAGGGACAAATTGGATAAAAATGTGATCCATCCTGTTGCATTTAGGAAACCTATCTCACTGCAAATGACACTTACAGACTCAAGGTAAATGGCTAGAGAAAGATCTTCCAGGCAAATGGAAAACAAAAAAAAAGCAGAAGTAACTATTTTGATATCAGACAAAACAGACATTTAACCAATAAAAGTTAAAAACAACAACAACAAAACACCAAAGGACACTACATAATGATAACAGACTCAAAACTCCAGCAAGCAGTATCCATCTTGAATATATGCTCACCTGACATAAGAGCACCCAGACTTATAAAACAATTGCTAATTAAGCTAAGAGAGGACAAAGACAGTCATACAATTATAATTGGAAACGTTCATACTCCTCTAACAGTCTTAGACAGATCATTGAGGCAAAAAAACCAACAAGGAAATCAACAGTTAGCTCAACACTTGATGATTTGACCCTAATAGACATCTGCTGAATGCTTCACCCAACAACCACAGACTATACATTCTTCTCATCAGCACATGAAACATACTTCAAGATTGGTCACATATGCAAACATAATAAAGTGTGAACAAATTTCAAGAGGTTGATACTAAGCATCTTCTCAGAACACAGTGGAATAAAAATAAACACCATCACCAACAAGAACCCACTAAAACACACAAACACATGTAAATTAAAAAATATGCTTCTGAACGACTTTTGGGTTAACACAAGAATCAAGGAAGAAATAAAAAGATTCTTAGAAACAAATGAAAACAATGACACAACATACAAAAACCTCTGGGATACCATGAAAGCGATAAAGAGAGGGAAATTTATGATACTGCATGCGCATATAAAAAAATAGAGGAATATCAAATAAAAAGCCAAATGTCACATCTAAGGGAGCTGGAAAGTAAAGAGAAATCTAATTTAAGAATTATTAGAAAAATTGAGATTATTTAAATAAAATTGCATTTGAATGAAATTGAGACCAAACAAAATTAATCATACATCATAGAAAGGATCAATGAAACAAAAATCTGGTTCTCTGAAGGATACATAAGATTGATAGACCACTGACCAGATTGAGAAAGAGAGAGAGAGAGAGAATGAGAATTGAATAAATACAATTAAAATAAAAAAGGTGATATCACAACTGATCTTAAAGAAATTCAAAAGATTATCAGAGTTTACTATGAACATCTGTATGCAAATAAACTAGAAAATTGAGAAGAAATGGATAAATTCTTGTCATTACATAATCTCCCAATATAGAAACAGGTAAAAATTAAAACCCTAAAAAGACCAATAACAATTCAAGAAATCAACTCAGTAATAAGAAACCCTCCCACCAAAAAAAGCCTTGGGCCAGATGTTTTCTCAACTTGATTCTACAATATATACAAGGAAGGGCTGATACCAATCCTATTGAAAGTATTCCAGGCAATTGAGAAGGAAGGACTTCTCTCTAGCTCATTCTATGAAGGCAATATCATCCCAATGTCCCAAAATGGCAAAGACTCAACAAAAAAAGAAAACTACAGGTCAATTTCCCTGGCAAACATAGATGCAACATTCTCAACAAGATTCCAGTAAATTGCATCCAGTAGCACATTTCAAGGATCATTCATCATGACCAGATAGGCTTTATTTTTGGGATGCAAGGCTGGTTCAACATATATATATAACAACAAAATAAACACAGTCAAGCACATAAACAGGTATAACTAAGAACCATATGATTATCTCATTAGATGAAGCAAAAGCATGTGACAAAATCCAACAATTTTCTTCAGTTTTCTTGATAAAAACCCTGGGACACCTTTGCATCAAAGAAATATTTCTCAAAATAATAAAAGCCATTTGTGACAAACCTGAAGCCAACCTCAAACTTAATGGACAGAAGCTGGAAGCATTCTCCCTAAGACCTGGAATGAGACAAGAATGCCCACTCTTATCCCTCCTATTCAACATAGTACTGGAAGTCCTAGCCAGAGCAATGAGGCAGAAGAAAGAAACTAGTTGTGTCCAAATAGGAAAAGAGAAAGGCAAGTTATCCCTCTTGACAGATAATATGATTCTATATGTAGTAAACCCCAGAGTCTGTCAAAAAATCTCCTCACACTGATAAACGACTTTAGTAAAATGTCAGAATACAAAATCAATGTGAAAGGAACAGTTGCATTTCTATATACCTACAACAAGCAGGCCGATAATAAAATAAATAAGTCAATCTCATCCACAGTAGCCACACACACACACACACACACACACACACACACACACACACACACACACACAACTTCAGCATTCACCTAACCAAAGAGGTGAAAGACCTTTACAATGAGAACTATAAAACACTGCTCTAAGAAATCAAGGATGATGCAAACAAATGGAAAAACATCCTATGCACATGAATTGGAAGAATCAATATTGTCATGACGCCCGTTCTACCCCAGGCAATCTACAGATTCAATGCAATTTCTACCAAATTGCCAAAATCATTTTTTACAGACCTAGAAAAGACATTACAGAAATTCATATGGCAGTGAAAAAGAGCCAGAATAGCAAAAGCCATCCATAGCAAAAAGAGCAAAGCTGGAAGCATCACACTTTTAGACTTCAAACTTTACTACAAAGTTCCAGTAACCAAGACAACATAGTACCATACAGGAATAGATACATATACCAATGAAACAGGACAGAGAATCCAGAAATAAATCCATGGACCTTCAACCAACTCATGTTCAACAAAGCCAACAAAATCAAACACTGGGGAAAGGAAATCATATTTAGCAAACAGTGCTTAGAAAACTGGCTAACCACATGAAATTGGACCCTTATCTATCACCATATACAAAAATTAGCCCCAAATGTATCAAGGACTTAAAGGTAAAACCTTAAACTATAAGAATCTTAGAAGAAAACTTAGGGAACACCCTCCTGGACATTGGAGTAGGCAGTGAATGCATGGCCAAGTCCCCAAAAGCAAATGCAGCAAAATCCAAAATTGACAGGTGAGACCTTATAAAGCCAAAACGTTTGTACACAACAACAACAACAACAACAAACCAGCAAGAGAGAAAAGACACAACCCATGGAATGGGAAAGAATATTTGCAAGCTATGCATTTGACAAAGGCCTAAATCCAGAATCTATAAGGAACAAATAAATTGATGAGAAAAAACAAACAACCCCATTAAAAAGTGGGCAAAGAACATGAACAGACACTTCTCTAAAGATGGCATTCAAGCTGTCAAACATATGAAAAAATGTTCAGCTTCACTAATCATCAGATAAATGTAAATCAAAACTACAATGAGATACCTCCTATACCAGTCAGGATGGCTATCATTAAAAAGTTAAAAAACAACAGGTGTTGGCGAGGCTACAGAGAAAAGGGAATACTACACTGTTGGTGGGAATGTAAGCTAGTTCAGCCTTTGTGGAAAGCCTGTGTGGCATTTTTTCAAATAACTAAAAATAGAGCTACCATATGATTCAGCATCACACTTCTGGGAATATACCCAGAGAAACATAAATTGCTCTACTAAAAAGAACACCTGCATATGTATGTTTGTATATTTGTATTTATGCTACAACAGCTAAAACATGGAACCAACCCAGATGCCTATTGAAAGTGGACTGGATAAAGAAAATGTGGTACATACACACAGTGAAATACTACGCAGCCATACAGAAGAACAAAATCTTGTCCTTTGCAGTGATATAGATAGAGTTGGAGGTCATAATTCTAAGAGAACTGTCACAGAAACAAAAACTGAATACTGCATGTTCTTATTCATAAGTGGGCCCTATCAATGGACACATGAGCACAAAGGTTGAAATAACAGATGCTGGACACTGCTAAAAGGGAAATCAAAGGAGGAAGGACAAGGTGCACACAACCACACAGTTGGTACTAGGTCTACTACCAGGGGAAGAGAGGACCCTCTAGAAGCCCAAACCTCACCTGTATACAATTTACTTACATAGTAAATCCTCACATGTACACGACAACTCTAAAATATAAATAAATAAATGAATAAATAAAATAATTGCATAATGAAAAAATAATAACCTTCTATATGTACTGCATAAAAATTCAGGACAATCGCCCTTAAGTCCTATTTATAGCATTTATGTTTAGAGATTCAATCTCTGGTATTTGGGGAGATAGAATAAACACCTAATTTCTGTCCATTTTTTGAGGTAACTCTTCTCAAATATTCTAATCATTTTCAGTGAATCTGTTAGGTTATTACCTTTTCAATCTCTTCTGTCTGAAGGAGCAATAATCCCTTCCCCCATATTATTTTACTTTATTAATCTATTTATGCTGGTGTAGTAGAACCCACCATGAAAAACAAACTGTTTTAAAGAAGAAATATGAAAAAAAAACACAAAAACCTCTGGGGTGTTAGTTCTTATTAAAGCTTTTCTATGATTGTTTAGGTAAGCCCTCCATTTATGGAGTATTCAGAATGTTGATTTTATTTACTTCTGTTACTCAGTTACTAATTCAACAGATATTTATTGAGCATTTAGTGTGTATCAGGCACTTTGCTAGTTACTGCACTTTCATAGTAAAATAGGAGAGAGCCTTAGTTCTTAACTAGCTAATAGCCTATTTGAGAAGACCAAATAAATAAATAAATAAATAAAAAATTAAAAAAATTAAACAAACAAAATATGGCCTAATAAGTAAGTAACAGGAACATTTTCAAGGTAAAAGAGGAAAACAGAGGAGGTGTGATTAACCCAACTGCTAACTGAGAAAAGAGAAGTGAGGCTAGAGAGAGGTCATGTGTCCATAAATCAGAATTATATCACTTTTTCCCTTCCCATTAATGTAGCTAAAATAAAAAGATAATAGCTACATATTGTTAAATAGATATTCTCCATTATTGCAAATTGTACATAAACTTATAACTTTTCATTGCCTACTAGTCCTAGAAAAGTCATTCTTTAAAGCTCTGTATAAAGATTAGCATGCATACCTCATCAGAAAGTCTGACAACACCTACTTTCGATTACCATCCTATGACTTTTAATGGAAGTGATACTACTTCAGATATTTTAAAGCCTATTTATTCTAGAATATCATTTTACTTTAAAGCAATTCAATGGAACAGCATGAATATCTGATATTCTGAGGACTATCCCTGAGATGATCATGAGTGGTTTAAAATTTTTTTCTGCCACCCCTTAAAGAGATAGATTACCCTGACTTTGCAACATAACAAAAACATTTTAAAAATACAAGAAAAAGTGCAGAAAAGAAAAAAGCCACCAAATGGGAATAGCAGAACCTAATTAAAAAATCTTTTAATGTAAGCTCATTTAAAATGTGACTAATGTGGCTAGATAAGGCATAACTATGAATTATAACCAGAAAAATCTCATGATTAACTTTAGTAGGTGACTTTGCATCCCTTGGATGATGTGTTGCTGTAATTTGGGTGGCAACACTAATCAGACATGGGTTAAGAATGCGAAATTTGATCCTTGTTCTGCTCTAACACCAGGTAGCCATATGACCCTGGGAAAGGCACTTGAGCTCTGAAAAGTTCTGCTTTAATTGAGAATTCTACTAGCTCTGGGATTTTTAATCTGGTAAGAGGGGGCAAAAGAAATTTCTGGACTCCCTAAAATTGTATGAAAAGTTGTATTAACAAACATGTGTATTTTTTTCAGAGTCCCCAAACTACATTGGATTATCTCCATTCCTCACGAGATTAATAAGCATTGAGCTAGATTATCTCTAACATTGCCTTTAGTCTAAAACATGTTAAGGTTCTGTGGGTTTTACATTTTTGATATTTTGGTTACATTGATTCAGGGCATAGGGACATATTTAGAGTGAATTGGGTCCCTTGAAACAACTGACCCATTTGAAGCCTTAAGTTGTTCCTTTTTTACGGGGGAACAGTATTTAGTTTTGCACTAGGGTTCTAAAAAAGTGAACCCAATAGCTAAAAGTCTTTTATTCATTTCCAATTTGCTTATTTCACTAGAGTTACATGTAGATTCAAACATTATAGGCCAATATTGTTAGTACTCATCTGCAAGATAATTACAATACTGTACTTAGAACAATTCTACTTTTTCTTTGCAGCTCTTTTAGATATAAATACTGAGGTATAGTATTTAGATATAAATACTGAGATTCCTGTATTTACATATTCAGCACATGCTCACATGCCTCAATGTTGTTTAAAAGGGTGCCTCACTTAAGAGTGGTAAACACCAACAGACAGCCTGGAAACCACAGTTTAAACCAGAGAAATAAATAATTCCAAAATAAGTGTTTCTTGTTTCCCACACTCTACATGCATACCCAACTCTCAGACTCACAAGAGATGCTATTCTTCAAGAGAAATATCTGGGCTACTTCAGTATAAACCCCAGTTTATGTCATACACAGAATAAGGCTATGATTTTTGAAATGAGATACATCCTCATTCATCCATTCTTCCCCATGGCTTTCAAAAAGACATCTGAACAGGTCTGTATAAATTGCAGGGATTGGAGGTAGGAGGGAGAAGCAGGGGAATAATTTTGAACCATGTGGATCTGCCTTGTATGTGTGAACCAAGGGGGAGGAGGGAGTAGAGATGTGTTTTTATATGAATTCTGCAGTAAAGAAAAAAATTATCTTGGTTGTGCTTGGTAAATTTCTCTTTAATTCCTTTTGATCTGCTGGAAACAGTATGTGATTGTGCTCCCAACCTCTTTTCATTTGCCAACCTTCTCTATTTGTGCAAATCTCTCAATCAAGTTGCGTGGGCACAACGTGTGTACAGGCTTAGAATTGTCCTCTGTGCTTCCATTGCCATGACCTTCTGTTCTTCCCTGTGTTTTCTCACCCCGATTGGTTCTACCTGGATGACATCATTTTCTCTGCTGACTTCTCAAATGGCAGGCTATGAGTTGTGATACAAAGAATAGGGATTTTAAAGTACTCTTCAGAAACTCTGATTTGGAAATTTAATTTTTCCATTTTTAAGCTTTGTGATCTTGAAAAGTTTACATAACTACTCTGAGTTAGTGGGAATAAAACTCAGAGGTAGAGTATATATACAAATTCTAGAGCTCAATTTCCTATATGTCTAATTTGTAAGAGAGAAGAAACTGGGCAATCTTTGTACCCCTCTGTCTCAGTGGACATTTGCTCTCAGAGCAAATAATCTAAATGTCCTTATTTAATGAAGCTGAGAATAATCATACTTTGTGAGATTGTTGTAAGAATTGAATTATCAATTCTTTCATCAAATATTAATAGTTGCTTGTAAATCACCAATCAGTATGCCCGGGACACAGTTGACATACATGTTAACTCAGTTTTCCCCTTTTTTCTTCTTTCCATGACTCACTGTTGGAGGGTCCTAGGAGGAACTTCCTCTTTTTTCCTAGTGCCAATTCTGGACTGTTGTACTGTCTTGTTCAACTTTTCCACAAGTGAGGTAAGCACATGTCATCTGTTCATTGTCAACCACAAAACCCCAACTTATCTGACACCTCAGTTGTCATGAATCAAATGAATCAAAGACCTGCTTTCATTCTCCACTGTGCAGAATAGTTCTCCAGATGGCCTTGGCTAATCCAGTTCACCCTCTTTCTCACTTGTAGTTCTCAAGAATTACTGCAGAATGTGTTGGGAATGCAACAGCCTATGTTAAGAGAGGAGCTGGTTGGAACAGTCCAGGATCAGTTCCAGTCCCCTCTTAGAAACAGGATGTCCTTCGGCGCTTTAGCCAGGGGTGTCCTGTTGCCCTGGGGTATAAAATTTAGGGCAGGCTGCTTTTGGGGGTCCCTCAGCTGGAATGCAAGTGGAGCATGCACAGATGAGACTCTGCCCATCCCAAGCAGCTTTCCTGAGCCTGGGGGGACCAGCTCACAAAGTCTCTTGCTGCCTATCTATAAGTAATGAGCCCATCTCATGTAATTCATTGTGTGTGAATTTTCTGTCTCATGGACTCAGACAAGTTGGTAACACAGTGAACCTGCTTTATTTATATTGGCTGTTTCAAACAGTGCAGGAGGAAGCCTGGAATCCTGAGTCTTCAACTTGGAGTCAGTAAACTTGTACACTAGTTTGAGTAGTATTCTGTGTTTTTATGGCTATAACTTCTTTGGGATTTTATACTCCATAAAACAAAGAGGTTGAATTAGTTTATTTTCCAGGTGCTTCCTGTTTTAAATTCCAGTATCTACCTAGCACTTAACCTCATAGAACACCTAGTAGTATTTCATTTTATTTCATGTCTTATTTCTTTATCTCAGTTGAAAGTTTTTTACAGGCAGAAATTATGACATATTTCTATATCACTAACATGCCCAGATACTTTGAATAAAGCAAAAACAAATAGAAAGATGAACAAGAATTTTTCAGATTTGTGTAACAGCCTACAGGGCTTAAAAATCAAAGCTATTTCATTTGGTCAACACTCAAACATTCGGTGTGGGACACTAGAAAAATTAAAATATAACATTCCATTGCTGTCAAAATATTTAGGGGTAAGTACATTATATCTAAAACATACGTTAACTATAACATTTATTTCACAGAGGGGACCTGCACAGGCACATGCTTGATCATTCTGGAATTTGTTATATAAAAGACATACTTTTTTTGTAAAGAGCTATCGGTTTCCAAACAAGAAAGTTTCCACATAGTGAAGCCGAAAATTAAACATACTTGGCTTTGGGGAAAATTTTTGTGTAAATTCTGTAGGAGATAAAGTGAAATAAAAGAAAGATAAAGCCAAAATCAAAGAAATCTACCAGGAGCTACAGTCTCCCCTACAAAAAAAAGTGTGATTTCAACTGGGCATCCTTTTGCAGAATCGTCTACTTCTTTTCAACCTCCTTCTCTAATGTGCAAATCTTGTTAGGGGCCTGCAGGGTAGGAATAAGGATGGCTGGAATGAAGCTGAGTTTTGCAGAGCCTGGTGTAGTGACTGTCAGCTGAATGACTGCTTTTTGCCCTGGCACAATGAACAACTCTGATCTTATGGCCCTCTCATGGTTGAAGCCTGCAACTAAAAAGCAAAGATTCTTGAAACGAAATTTTTGTGTGACTTCCCCCAGTGCTGAGCCCCAGAGATCCAAAGCATCTGTCTCAAAGTGGTGAAGGAAAATAAGACAAGAGAAGTGGCAATAAAGAAAGCGGAGTGCTTAGAGCATTCTGTCCAAGTTGTTTTCCATTAAAGGTAACATTTGATACCATTCATCTTCAACTTCCACTGTCTCCTTGGGGCCTCTATTTCTACATCTGCTATCTTGGTCTGATTGTAGCTATGACAGTGATTTATCAGACTGTTAGATCTTGTTTATATATATATATATATATATTTGCCATAGCTTGTTTTTCAAACATTAAATCTCTGAAATGTCCAATTTAACTTGCCTTTTTCAAGAAGGTTTATAGTGCTCTGAAACTATGAAATTAAATATTAACTTGTTTATTGTTATGTAACATTAACGATGTGTTATTTTATTCAGAAACATTGAAGCAGTATTGAGAGCGGAGATAGAAACTGGTTAGACAGATAGAAAAGGAGGGTCTCAAGGAGACTTAACTGTAGGAAAGCCCCCTACCACACCCCCATTATATAATTGTTGGCTGAAAATGTGGTTAGTGTGGTTAAGAACATCAAACCCAGAATGTACTACTAAGAGAGACTTTTTTGCTTAAATGCAGGCGAAGTAGCTTAACTAAATATCCTAACTTGACCTTGACTTATTATAATATCACTAACATAGCATTAGCATTGAGGTTTTACCCTCCTGAGTGGGCTTTTCTGTGGTACTTATGGGTAATATTCAAGATGGAGTAACTTTGGTCAAAGACCTGCATGCACAGTAAAAATTGGGTCTCAGGAAGTAAGAGGCAGATGAGATGTAAATGAGAGAAACACCCCCAGAAAAGATAAGATAAAAACCACACACACACACACACACACACACACACACACACACACACACACACAATTCTAGCACTGGATAGCCCACTCCAGGCCCCCTCTCATTTTCTAGAGAACTTTGTTGCTTAATAAACTCCTTTTTTACTCATCCTTTGGTGTCCGCGTTCCTCAATCTTCTTGGTCGTGGGACAAGAACCTGAGGTTGCTGGTTTAAGCTGACAGTGGAGTTCCAAACTCCTGCAACATTTTGGTGCTGTGACTCGGATCAATGGATACAGAAAGGTGAATGAAAGCAGACCTGTCTATTTACCTTCATTTCTGATGCTTCTTGTCCTCAAGGTAGTCTTATCTCTCTCAAAACCAACATGAGCCTTTGTCAGTCACTTAAAAGCAGATAGTGTGACTGCCATTCTACAAGTTACAGAGGACAGGCTTGCTTAGTCAATCCCCCATTGCCCTTGGATGTTGGGAATGTTGGTTCTGTTCCGATCCAGTTTCCTTCCATGGATGTCCAGCTGGTGCATGGAGCTGGATTAAGTTTGGGAGTAATTGAAGATCTCTGGCCAAGGCTACACCTTGGTGTTATCTGAAGGCTCTCAGATGGATTGCAATTCCCAAACACCCATTAGGGTATCAGCAAAAGACTTTCAGTCTTTCCTGTCACATTTTCTTCCTTCAACACTGTAATGGCTCCTATCCCTTCTTTGCATTCTATGTTAAAAAGTTTTACGCAATGTGTTGAAATGCTCATATTT
Organism: Tarsius wallacei; assembly: GCA_963574415.1. Taxonomy (NCBI): domain Eukaryota; kingdom Metazoa; phylum Chordata; class Mammalia; order Primates; family Tarsiidae; genus Tarsius; species Tarsius wallacei. The sequence goes on from CAUYQG010087850.1 coordinate 27,658, forward strand.
GATAGGATGTGTTTTAGATGTAGGGAATGTGACAAGAAGCAATATTGTTTATACCATTTTTGAAAACAGGGGGACATGAGGAAAAAGCTAGAGGAGTTTTATTTCCCCCCTCCATTACATCTGGGCTGCTGCTTTTATGTCAGGGACCAACATAGTTTTGCTAATGTGAAGGGGATGGGCCAGCATAGCCCTTAATTTTCTCCTTTTGGGCAGATTTGGTGGAGCTAAACTGCCCCACCCCAGAAAAATGTAAAGTTTTTTTTTTGTTTGTTTAAGACAAATTTGGATTCAAAGCTACACTTTAGCCTTTCAAACTTTATTCACCTGCTTAAGAGACATTTCAGGACATAAGTTATTAAGGCAATATGGACTTTTCCCTATTGGAATACTATCAACTTTATCCACTAAAACTCAGGTAGCCTATTTGTTCACCTCATTAAGGCCTAAATTAAGACCTAAATTGGGACTGTCCCATCTGTAATTATAAAAATCATATGTTAACCAGAGATACATTCACAAAAATGTCTCACCAAACAACAGCTACAATATGTCAAAGGCCATTGGGAGAAGATTCAATAGATCCATATACCTTCCTTGGACACTTTTTATGCCCTCTGTTTGAATGGTCACACAGAAAAGGAGGGTTCTACCTGCAAATTTACCCTTCTCGTTTTTGTGGGTGCTGGCAACTAACCAACAATATACAGATACTCTTCAAGGAAATGAAGGAAGGAGAATGCCTATGCAAAGACTGGTGTGTAGGGTTTGTACTCATATGGCTAGTTCAATTCATGCCCACCCTTAAGGGTAAGCATGCATGAACAGATGCGTATGCCTTCCTCTAGCACCCACCACTCCCTCTGAGTGCTCTAGCTCAAATTCAAGTACTCCAATACATTTTTCAGATTTCCATGTGTGTAAACCCAACAAGGCAACAAGGCCAACAATCTAGGGAGTTCAGAGGCAGTCTCAACCAGGGGCGGGGGATTGGTGTTCATGCAGGTAATCCTGACTGAATCCTGTCAACAGAGTCCCCCCCACCGCCCCACACATGGATGGAGGTCATGCTGGCATCCAAGAGGACATCATGAGTATCTGAGAACAGGGAGAGTGGGGGGACCCCCCCTTCCTTAGATCCCACTCATGTGTGTCTGTCAGAGAAAGAGGAAAAGTAAAGGATGCTTTTCTTTTGTCTCTCTCTCATTTCAGATGGGCAACAGGTCATCTGCATCAACAGTTTGCACTCCTTTAGAATGCATCCTGTCACACTGGGACTCCTTTGATCCCCCAAACACTGAAGAAAGAATGACTGGGATTCTTTTGCACCCAGGCATGGCCAAGTTACAAATTACAGGATGGGGAAACCTGGCCTCCAAAGGGAAATATCAATTACAATACCATCTTACAATTAAATATTTTTGTAGATGTAAAGACAAATGGCCTGAGGTTCCCTATATATAGGCTTTCACCATGGCTCAACTAACCTCCCCTCAGAGAGGGTGAATAGAAAAAATATATATTAAAGTCCATGTTCCTTTTTCTGATGAATCTTTCCAATTAAATCTAGACCAGGACTATCAGTTCTCCTCCCAAACAAAAGTAAAGGAATCACATATTAATTAATCCTGAAATACAATCTATTGTCATTTTAATCTGCTTTTTCCAAACCAAACCTGCAAGTGCTCTAATAAAATCTTTCAATTTTACAAAATACTAAAAAATCAATGCTAGATAACACCAGTGTTTGTTATGTCAGACTTGCTAAAGTTTTTAAACTTTAAATGCTAATTACTAGCTGAGTACATTTTACTAAACTTAGTACTTCTCCTGCAGGACAGATGAAATACTAGGTGCTCTCTCTCTGCGGCATGATACTGTGGGACCTGATCACTCCCACCTAATTGTCCACACCTCACAACTGAAACTGATTTAACAATTTATAAAAAGTCTTAACAAATTTGCCTGTTCATAATTGAAACTAAATAAGGATAGATCATTTCACATCCACATGGTCTGTTTACTCTAAAGAGTTTTATACCAAACCATTACAAACAGAGAAATGATCAAAAATCTCAGCCAGTTAAAAATGAACCTTTAAGGTTTTTTCTCAGTTGAGGTTTAAAAAGAAAGAAAAACAGGGTGCCAACATGGAGGGCTGCAGAACCAGAGGACAAAAAAAGGCATCTCAATTGGCAGTCACCATTAGTGACAAAAGTCCAATAGCCCATCAAAAACTTGGTAAGAATAAACCTGCTAAGGGGATGGTATCTGTTGCCATGGGTTCTATCTGTGGGGGCACTAAAAACCTAGTTGCCCCAAAGAGGTCTAAATCTCCAGGACCTTGTCCATCATACAGGCCTAAATACCACCGGAAAGCAGATATGCTGTCTTCTGAAAAGGAGGGAACACCTAGTTCAGAAATGATGACTACTGAAGAGGTCTGGGAATCAGTTAAAGTATACCTGGCATAGCTTACCATCATCCCAACAGGCCCAAATGAATATTAGGCCTGGGACCCAAATTACTTTCTTAACACAGGTGCCAGCTGCTTGGTCCTGGCCATCCATGTTGGAATAAAAATAGACTTAATTAAAGTTACTAAAGACAATTCAAAATATAAATGTAGGTTATATATATGAAAAGATGGAAGGAAAAAATCCAGAAAAGAAAAAAAAAATGTAAAGACAGTCAGTATAAAAGCATGCTTTTGGTAAGGAAGAATATATAAAGAACAGAGAATAATTATATATAGGAAAGCCTGCAATAAGATAGTTGGTTATTTAAAGGAAGGAAAATATAGGACAAAAAGTAGTGGGTTTATACATGTCAAAAAAGGGTATGTGTATATTGTAAAACAGTATATGAAACCCAGGAGACTTAGCACTGGTGAGGGCACTTCCCTCTCTCTCCTTCTTTAGGCCAAAATTGGGAGAGACCCTACACTGTTCTTTCCACCCTGTCAGCAGTGAACATTGCTAGAATAAACTCTTGGATTCAACACATGAGAGGAAAGCCTTGAAGTCCTGAGAATGTCACCTTCTCCACCAGTCCAGAGGGAGCTAAAGACTACTGCTGTGAGGAAGTTGGGAACCTCAAATTAAAAATCATAAGAAGATAAGTGACATCCTTCCCTTAACATGGGAAAGTTTTAAACATATATAAATACTCTTTTTATAATTCTGCCAATAATTGCTGCCATTATATTCATTTTAGCTTGCATTGTAAGGCACTTTTGTAGAAAAACCCTAGACTGCAACACCCCCGGCCCTTCCTCATTTCCTAACCTATTAAACTCAACCTTCAATGAATTCTTACATATTCTCCTCTCTAACAATCCTCTTACCTCCATCAATAAGCTGCTGTCAATAATGGCTGACCTTTGGCTACAGGGATATCTATGTGATTTCTCTCCTGACCTTATCCGTTGGTACTCCTCTCTATCCTGTATTTTGCTTCAGGAAGTATTACATCTACCTGAAGTATTACATCATGAGGTTAAGTTAACAACCCTCAACATTAGTCCCTTACTTTTACGACAATAGCCTCTATATTCATCATATTTTTATTACTTTACCTTTAATAGCTGAATTCCAGTTGTCAATCACACACACCAATTTCTTTTTTTTTTTTTTGAGTTAGAGTCTCACTCTGTCATCCAGACTGGAGTGCAGTGGCTGCTTGCGGTCATTGCAGCCTCGACCTGCTGGGCTCTGGCGATCCTTCTGCCTCAGCCTTCCAAGTAGCTGGAACTATAGGTGCATGCTACCACGCCCACCTAATTTTTGATTTATTGTAGAGATGAGGTCTCGCCAAGTTGCCCAGGCAGGTCTCGAACCCACGGGGTCAGGCAATTCACTCACCTCAGCCTTCCAAAGCGCGGAATTACAGGCTGAGCCATCGAGCCCCACCTCACACACCAACTTCTAAAAAACGCAAACATGTCCAATTGCCGGATTTGCATATCAACCCAAAAACAACACCACACAGCTATCCCACTAAACTTAGTTGCCTGAATTCAAATTAACATGAATATACATCTCAAATTTCTTTTTTTTTAAATTCAATATTTTTTGTTATGATATTGTGGGGTACAGTTAAGGGTTAGGTATACAAATATGCTTCATTCAGGCACCCTTGTTGATAAGAGGTGTCTCCCCATCCCCAGACAAGTATTTACTACCATTCATCCCATCTTCCTCCCCCCCTCCCCATAGTTTCCCACCACTGTCAGTCATTTTCTTATGGTAAGACATTGGATGATCAAGGTCCACTATATGAGTGAGAACATGTGATACTCAGGTCTTTGTTTCTGTGAGAGGTCACTTAGTATTATAGACTCTAGTTCCATCCAGGTTGCTGCGAAATTCATGATTTTGTTCTTTTTTATGGCTGTGTAGTATTCCATTGTGTATATGTACCACATTTTTTTAATCCAGTCCTCTTTTGATGGACAGCGTGGTTGCTTCCAGGCTCTTGCTATTGTGAACAATGCTGTGATAAACATACGTGTGCAGTTATCTTTTTTATAGAGTGATTTGAGTTCTTCAGGGCATATTCCCAGTAGGGGGATTGCGGGTTCATATGGGAGGTTGATATTTAGAGCTTTTAGGAATCGCCACACTGCTTTCCACAGAGGTTGCACTAGTTTACACTTCAACCAACAGTGTAGAAGAGTTCCCATTTGGCCACACCCTCTCCAGCAACTGTTATTTTTTGAGTTATTGATAATTGTCATTCTGACTGGAATTAGGTGGTATCTCAGTGTGTGGTTTTGATTTGCATCTCCCTGATGATTAGTGAGGTTGAACATTTTTTCATGTGTCTGTTGGCTGCTCGGATGTCTTCCTTTAAGAAGTGCCTGTTCATATCTTTTGCCCATTTTATAATGGGGTTGTTTGTTTTTTTCTTTTCCACATGTTTGAGTTCCTTGTAGATCCAAGATGTTAAGCCATTGTCAGACCTGGAGTTGGCAAATACTTTTTCCCAATCTGCAGGTTTGTCTCCCTGCTCTCTTGATGGTTTCTTTGGCTTTGCAGAAGCTGGTTAGTTTAGTGAGGTCCCACTTGTCTATCTTACCACTTATGGCCTGTGGGTTTCAGGTTTTATTCAGGAATTGGATGCCAGATCCAATTTCCATGAGGGAATGTCCTTCATTTTCTAAGGTTTTTATGGTTTGAGGTTTTACATTTAGGTCTCTGATCCATTTGGAGTTAATTTTTGTGTATGGGGATAGATAGGGGTCCTGCTTCAATCTTCTGCATGTGGTCAGCCAGTTTTCCCAGCACCATTTACCGAATAGGTTCTCCTCTCCCCAGTGGTAGGTGGAGGAGGCTTTGTCGAAGATGAGTTG
>CAUYQG010087855.1:0-11455 GCA_963574415.1 Tarsius wallacei
CACCAACAGCTATTTGCTCTGGGACAAGAGCTTGCTTCTCCTAAGCTCCATTTCTTCTTCCAAAAGAAAAAAAGAAGAAAGAATCTTACTGCCTTATTTCACTAGGTTGTTAAGGTGATTTCAAGAGATAACATTTTTAAACCCTCAAAGACATAGCGAGGAAATGGAACAATTATTAAGTCCTAATTTTTTTTTATCAGTTGTTCTAGTCTTTGTGGTGGGTAACTCAGAACAACTCAGCTATTTCATAAGTTGTAATAAAATTCATTTTTATGTATAAGATCACATCAAATTGGGGATAACATAACTGTCCTCCATTCCTGAGCTAATCCATCACACCAAGGAAAGAAAACTAATAGATCTTGAGACCTGGCTTCATCTACTTCCAGTACTTCCCACCTACTCAAACTCTGGATCAGCTCATCATTCTAAGAATGACATTAAACTGGCCAGGTGCAGTGGCTCAGCCTGTAATCCCAGCACTTTGGGTGGCTGAGGCGAGAGGACTGCCCAAGCCTGGGGGTTTGAGATCAGCCTGGGCAACTTCATTGAGACCTCGTCTCTACAATAAATCACAAAAACTTACCAGGCATGGTGGCGTGCATCTGTAGTTCCAGCTACTTGGAAGGGTGAGGCAGAAAGATAGCCTAAGCCCAGCAGGTAAATGCTGTGGTGGCTGTGAGCGTGCCACTGCACTCCAGCCTGGGCAACAAGAGTGAGAATCCAACCACCCCCAAAAAAGGAATACATTAAACCTCTATGTTCACCTCCAAGTAATGTGGAAGACTAAACCTTATTCTTTAAAAATTAAGTTTCACAAAGGAGATGAAAGTTAACATTTTTCTCATTTCCAAGGAACCTACCGACAACCTATTTGTACACAAAATCCCAGGTGTTACTCAGCTCTGTTCATTTCACAAATCACGTTACCTGAATATTTTTGTAGTGGAAAATCACAATTTCAGTATTAGATGCCACCCATTTTTCTTTAACGCACGTGTTCCCTTGAAGCTAGGCAGCAAATAGCCTAAATTTTTTTCAGGGACTATGCAAAATATAGATGCTTTACAAATTTGCGTGCCATCCTGGTGGAGGGACCATGCTAATCTTCCCTGTATTGTTTCACCTTTAGTACGTGAATGGCTAAAGCCAGCTCAAAGCCCTACTTTTATACATAGGTATTGATGAATTATGCGTGAGGCTTAGCTCTGTTAAATCCAACTAACTATGTTAGACAGCTAATTCTGTTCAACGGTTTCCAGGTGAAGCAGAATTTGAACATATTTTTAAAATTTGCTTGGGTGTGGTGGCTTACAACTGCAATCCCAGCACTTTGGGAGACCGAAGCAGGAAGATTGCTTGAGCCAGGAGTCTGAGACCAACCTAGGTAACATAGCCTGACCTCATGTTGATAAAAAGGCAAAAAATTAGCTGCATGGGGTGGTGTGTACCAGTAATCCCATCTACTCAGGAGACTAAGGCAGAAGGATAGCCTGAGCTCAGGAGGTCAAAGCCATGGTGAGCCATGATAGTGCCACTGCACCTCAGCCTGGACAACAGAGTGAGACCCTGACCAAAAAAAGAAAAAAGATCTAGAAGTGAAGATGCAAGTAGCTTGGAAAATTTTTATTATAAAAGAAAAAAGACCACTGGAGGAGCCAACTACAAGTCGGTGAACAATAATCAGGGGAAGGACGATATGGGACCTTCCACTGCCTAAGACAAAGTGCCACACTGGGTAGAAAGGGTCCTCATGGTACAGATATTGTAGCAAAAAAATTTTTTTGAATTGGTGTCTCACTCTGTCACCCAGGCTGGTGTCCACCTGCTGGGCCCCACTGATCCTTCTGTCTCAGCCTTTCAAGTAGCTGAAACTACAGGTGCATGCTACCATGCCCAGCTAATTTTTTATTCATTGTAGAGACGAGGTCTCACCAAGTCACCCACGCTGGTCTCAAACCTGCGGGCTCAGGCAATCCTCTCATCTCAGCCTCCCAAAGTGCTGGGATTACAGGTGGAGACACTGAGCCCGGTCACAAATTTTTTTAAAGTGCTCATTTCTTCTAGCAGCACTATTTGAGCCTCTCTGATGGTTTAGAATGATACCTTCTAATACCTGCTAGAGAAAACACAAACAAGGGCCTCCAAGGATAACTTACCATGAAGGTTGAGGATGTTGAGTGACAATGTAGGCTCCACAATAAAGTTTTGAGTGTGGGGAGGAAGAGTCAATTTGCTCACTACGTGTGTGCCTAAAGCTAAGAGGCCCAGGGCAGGGTACTGGTGCTTTGGGAACAGCAGATGAGCATATAAATGTATGTGAAGTGAATGAAGCAGTCCTTCTGAAGCTGAAGTACGGATCGGTGGCAACAGAATCAATGCAAACAACACAATGATTCCCATGTCCTTTCACCCAACATAGTTCTGACTTAGAAGAAAGAACTATCTTCCTTGGACTTAGGGAACCCCTTAGGTGCTTGAAAAATTCAAGGCGGAGAATGTAGGAGATAGTCCCCAGGAAACAAGATTTTCTGCTAAACTAGACATTTCAAGACCTAAATAACTAATGTTAAAAAATCAAAGCTGGGACACTATTCTTATGCCATGTGTAGGGGTTATACTTGGGATGAAATGAACAATGGTGGGATCCCTGGGAATGATGGTTTTGAGGGACCCAAGGGAAAGAATTCTGCAGCCCTCACTACTTGTAACTAGTTGAAACTAAGGCTTGATTTCTCAATGATGAATTGGACTAACTCATTGCCATTCCTAAACTCCCTGAGCCAAACTAGGAGATCATGCCTAATAAACAGGATAAGATATTTATACTTACTTTAAACCTCAATTTAATGCTAACTGGCCATTTAATGTAAATACTCACGCATGATACTTCCAACAAGCAGCATAATCTTCAGCAGTCTTTCCTATCAGATCTTGATGAAAGACATCAGTATTCTTCTGAAGAAGAATGCTGACCATACTTGGCGATTTACAACATACAGCAAACATGAGAGCAGTTCTAAAATAACAGAGAGATAACTTCATGCTTAGGACTTTCAACACAGTTCTTTAAGCAACTAACTTGATATATATTATCAAGTCAATATTCTGTCCGTCAGCACAGAATTCACTATGTTCATGTCCTAACAGACACTGGCATCTTGGTAAGTTACCAACATGGCTAAAAGGAAGGGACACAAAGGAAGCCTCTTATCCCACTGGTGTATGTCTTAGTAAAAGTTGCTACTGTTAGAAGTCCTACGATGGGCAAGAAACTATGCTGATTCACTTATCTAACGTGGGTAAAGACTTAAGTGAAGATTTCTCCACTCCTTCCATATTCTGATAGTTTGTAATCCAAAGCCAGCTAGGGGTCAGGTAAGTTACCGATTTCTGTAGGTTAAAAACAATATTAGGAATAATGGTCATAGCAGTAGTCGTAATTTCAGGCAAAATGATTTTCAACTTCTATTTAGTTTCAATATAGCATGATGTCTAAGAAGCAGAGGCTAGAAAAATACTCTAAATGGGTTAAAAAGTTCAATATAGAGTCATAAAGGAAACGAAAAGTTAAAGCCCACACTTTGTAAAATCGATACAGCTAATACAAAGTCCTTTAGCGAACATAAGATTATAGAATCAAAAACATCAGATTATAAATAAACATCAGACAGAACAGTAAGAGAAGATGAATCTTGCTATATTCTCTTCTTGTTGTTTCCCAGGGCAAATGACGGCTTTTCTATAAAACTGATGCTGTCTGTTGATATTTTTCACTGCATTCCAATAATTATAAGTTCATCTTCTTACTAATTTAATGTTTCTGGCATGAAAATGAACATCATCACTCCAGAGAAGCACTCAGTTTTTGTTTGTTTGCTTGCTTTTTTAGAACTAGCAACTGTACCTGTGACGTATGTCCACTGCATTCACATTTGCTCCTTTATTCACTAAAAACTCCACCATTTGCTCTTTTGCATGACTTGCTGCGAGCAAAAGTGGTGTGAGGCCAGCCTGTAAAGCAGAAAAACAATGGATAATTCACAACATGACATATTTCTCAACTGAAACAAAAACTTTCCATAAGACCCTATGAACTTAAAAGATAATAGAGAAAGTAGAGAAAAAGTAGTCCCCTCCTTCTCACTCCTCTGTGCTTTCCCAGGCACTGCTCCTTCCCTTGGAAACACCGCTTCTCCACTGCACTGCATTCACTCTGTTAATCTTTCAAACTCATGCTAAGCATGTACATATTATTAGAATCTTTGCTTCTACCACACCATTTAGCGTGCCATATTGTAATTATTTTATTGTTTTGCACCAAAATGAAGAGCTTCTTCAGTGAAAGAGCTCTTATCTTTTATTTTTATAGTTTCAAACCCTAAGACAGTTGTAAATGCTCTAAGTTTTCTTTATTTAAAAAATGGCCAAAGTTAGGCTCTCTAGAGGAATGTTTCTTTAACTATATTTCAAAGATTATTTATTTTACCAGAAGTTAAGGACTGTACTCCAACAGAAAGACTGTACTGACAGTGCTTTTATGTGGCAACCATTAGCAAGGCAGGAATCAGAGTTTCGGGAATACAGTGGTGAGAGTTTTCCAGTAGAGGTGGAGATTTCTCCTCATGGTACTAACTCGCCTGATTCTCTTCTATCAATGGTGAGAGAATCTCAGAGGCCAATGTGAGGCACTCCTACTCCAGATGGGTCACTAAGAAAATGGGCTCTGAATTAAAAGAGAACACCTTCAGATAAACTTCAATTGCTAATTATTAAATGGCCCATGGGGTTTTGATAAACTTTTACCTTAGCTGTTAGAAAGTTCAGTTTGGAATTTTATTCTTCATTATATTGATAGTCCTGGGACCATAAAGCATATCTACTTATTCAAATTCAGTTTTATTCTGATTTCCTTTTGAAATGCTACTTAAAATTATGTTTTATTTTAGGCAAAATATAAATCAGAAATAAAATACAATGGTCTAGCAATAAAAGTTCTAATACTAATCTATGTAAAGTATTTCCAGCACAATGAAAGTCACTAGATTATTTGCATTTTTTCTCGTGACAATATCTTTATTCCCATTTAAAATAAATATGTTTCAATTATTTGATACTTTTACATTGTATGTAAAACAACACACAGCAATTTTTATTTGCATTTGGAGTCAAGAGAGTGGGGAAACTGGAGGGAAATACACATGGTATTGGAGAAGATAGAGGGAGAGGAAAAGTTTATACAGCATAAACTTCATTTCTTATACTTACATAGGAGAAAATGAGTTCTGGAAAGATAGTTTGCAGCTATGTATATTAACTTTTTTGTTAATTTGTTTTTTAAGAGACTGAGGTCTTGCTCTGTTAAGCAGGTTGGAGTGCAGTCGTGCAATCATAACTCGCTGCAGCCTTGAATTTCTGGGCTCAAGTGATCCTACCACTTCAACCTCCTAGGTGGCAGGGACTATAGGTGTGAGCCATCATGCCCAGCTATTTTGTTTGTTTGTTTCAGATATGGGGTCTTGCTGTGCTGCCCAGGCTGATCTTGACTCCTGGCCTCAAGCAACCCTCCCACCTCAGCCTTCCAAAGCACCAGTTTATAGGTACGAGCCACTGCATTGGGTTCTGTTTTCTTTTTTCTGATCAATTTTTTTTTATTTTAAAATTGTGGGGTACAATTCAGGGTTAGGTATACAAATATTCATTGTGCAGTTACCCTTGTTGATGAGTTATTGCACAGACGGGTTTTGAGGTCTCAAACCCTTGTGCTCAGGCAATCCTCTCACCCCCACCTCCCAAAGGGCTGGGATTTCAGGCATGGACTGAGTCTCTTCAATTCTACATGTGGGCTTAATTGATGCAGACACATTAAACCTATCTATGGGGCACATTTTGATCATAGCTCCATTTCCAGATTGCTGTGTATAAAACAAGTATGTACGTGTACAATCAGTTGTTCCTTGAGTATTAGATGTTCTACCAAAAATGATTAGGTGCCAAAATAAAATAAAAGTTGATATTAAGACTCATAATACCCACTTCAAGAATTTTTCCAACATTTCCTCATTCACAGTCTATTTGTGCTGCATTTAATTATGCCAGATTGTTCATCAAATGCTAACTAGTTCATAGAACTGCTGGAAATAAATTATTAAAAGAAATAATATCTTAGTGTTACTATATGATTTTCAGTGTCTTAAACTGCCATCTTCTTGGCATACTGAGGACAGTTCATAACAGAGTATCAACTTAGAAAAAGTCTCTGCTTGTAATAAACACTTACTGACCAAATCTCTTGAATGATGATAAAATGACAGAATATTCTGAAAGGGTCAGTCCGTACTTATTGAAAGACGACCCATAAGTAAATTTCTAAAGGCCCTCTGAATGAAAGTGAATATTGATGATTGGAGGGAAGAAGGTGTTATTCCATAAAGTGATAGATACTGCCAAAAACATTTCTTTGCACTCCCCACCATAGAAACAGAAAAAGAGATACAAGTCAGGCCACTATTGGGATGCAGAGGTTTGAAGGAAGTAGCAACTACCAATTTCCAACTCATCTAGGAATTTTTGACATTTTTGATATATGGGAATTTACATATTACTATTCAGCCATTCTTAACCTGGATTGTGTCAGAATCTTGATGAAATCTGTTGCTGCTACTGTTGTTGTTGCTGCTGTTGTTGTTGTTGTTGTTACAGAAAGGGTCTCACTATGATGCCAGGCTGGACTCAAGCTCCTGGGCTCAAGAGATTCTCCTACCTCAGCCTCTCATGTACCTGGGCCTACAGGAACTCTCCATTGTTCCCAGCTTTGAGGAAGTATTTTAAAATACACTATACATATCCAGGGCCTATTACTTTTATTAAATGAACATATTCATTGGAGAGCCTAGACTTGTAGATTAAAGAAAAAATCCCTCAGGTCACTGCAATGCACAATTTTAGCTGAGAACTAGTTCAGTAGACAGTCACTTCCGTTTTTCATCTCTCCTCCACGAAGCCAATTCCCTTTATTGTTTGAGGTGGGCAAAAAGAGGAGTGAGTGATAGAGTCATTTGCTGCCAATGTCACTTTTCTTGGGTAGGAGTAGAACAGCAACTAGTGAGTGCAAAATGCAACATGGTTTGCTATTTATAAGCTCCTTGCCATCCACTTTCCCATCAATACTTCAGAGATTCAAGAGCAGAGTTTGGACTCGTATTTAAGTGGCTGTTTATGCCAGCATAGGATAATAAGCTAATCATTTACTCTTCCCTCTTCTGAAATGCTTCCTGTTTTACCCCCACCTATTCACTGCCCGAGTCACTCTAAAGCAGATCTCTAGGCAAGTCTAAAACTTGTTAACCCTCTTTACCAGACTGAGAATTATTTTCCTCTAAACTGAAGGTAGCCTGTCTAAGCACATAAACTGAATGACAAACAAAACAAAACAAAACAAAACAAAACTTTGCTTCTTGCTCACTTCCCTCAATGATCTACTATCCAAGTTGGCCTGCATATTTCAGATTGTTCTGTGTTCCTCTTTCCACACTTCCCTCTAAAGCCTTGCCACTGAGAGATAAATCATTTCCATATATTTTACTTTTTAAGGAGCTTGTCAAGAACAGCAAGGTTTCCATTTATTGTAAAAAGCTTTAGTTTAGTGTGAGTTTTTAATATAAAGATTATTTCCACAGCAGATGGATTAACAAAGTAAAATATTATACAATTAACTTATTTTAAAATATCTTCATTCAGGGATGCTTGAGCTTTCAAATATGAAAATCTGACCCTTATATATGTCAATGTTAATACCAATGCATTTCAAGTATTTGGGGAATAAGGCGGGTTGATGCATTACCTTGTTTGTTGCTTCAATATCTGCATTGCCTCTAAGCAGTTTTTCAGTCATTGAGATATCCTGATGATAGACAGCATAGTGCAGAGCAGTGTTGCCATGGATATCCATAAGGTTTGGATCAGCACCATATTCTAGCAGAAGAGTTGCACATTCCTCTTTCTGGCATTGGACAGCCTGTGAGTATTAGACCAAGGCATAAATCATAAACTCCAGGAATTCAAAATAAACATCTCACCAATTCCACCTAGTGATATTTAAATGAGAGACGTTCATTTTTATTCTGTCTATTGAAGCCACCTCCATCTCATGCTAAAATAGTGAGCCAGTACATACTGCTATCAGAGCTGTTTTGTAGTCAATGTCACGGATATTAAGCTGGCATTCTTTCTCTTCTACCAGGAAACTGACCACTTCTCGATGGCCGCAGGCACTGGCCACATGCAGAACAGTCCTGTGAAAGTCAGAGGAGAGGACTATTTAGAAAACTGAAATGCACTATCTCAAAACATACAAAAATTCATGCAATTGTAATCGCTGAATAGCATGTTACATCTCTGCCTTCAAAACAAATAATCGACTTTTCCTGTGAAGAAAGCACAATATTTATCAGCTCTCATTACACACCACATATGTGAAAAAGAGCAGTCTACTGGATTGGAAAGAGCCTGGCCTTTGGAATCAGCTCATCATAGGCTTGAATCCCACTTGAAGCTCTGTTATTTCATATTCTCATTTAGCCTTTCTGTGCCTCATTTTTCTCATCACCAAAATGGGGATGAAAATAGTAGCTATCTCATAACACACCACTAGGATGCTTATGAGAATCTGTGCAACATACTAAGAGCAGTTCCTAGCACAAATAGCAGCACAATAATTATAAGATCTTATAATTATTACTTTTACTTAACAAAAAGAACATTGTAATGAAATAAAATTGCAGTTATGCTTGCTTTGTGATATGACAGAGATGAGCGATAACACTGCAGTTCAGTAATTCCAAGATGCTCACCCTTCTCCCATTTTAATGTCTCCATCATCAGAATATCACCTGTAATTCATGATTTATTACTACTATAATTGGCAGCATTTTAAAATTCTCTTATTGATATGTAAAATAATGGGGCATCACACAATCCATGGTGCATGTCCTTCCATGAAATATGGCATAGGTATGCATCAGGTCTATAACTTTCTAGTCATATGATTGGTATTTAAATAAATTTTAATTATTCAAAGTACTATGGGGAGAGAGGGTAGAAATTATGACCATAAATTCTAACTGTGATTTTCAAAAAACTTTAATTCAAAAAATTCAGATTTCAAACAAAAAGGTATGGCTTATTCAAATTTTTGACTTGTAGAATATGAATCAGATATTTCCAATGGTTAATATTATTGACTGTCATATATTTTCAAAAGAGCAAAGTATATCTTTTATCATTTTCTTCCTTAAGAAATGTTTTTGTTTAAAAGAAAAGAAGAAAAACTTCTCACTGCGATGAAATCCTAATAGTACGATTTTCAATGTGGTCAAACATAAGAGAAAGTAGAGTATATCTGCTACATAACAGTATTCATGTTATGTTGATGAGTAACTGGATTTTTAAAATGATAAATACAAGTGGGGTGCTCAGTATATTTAAAGAAAATGTTTGTAGAGGAAAGCAATGATTTTGCAGTAAAAAGAATCACAAGAATCACTTGTATTAACTATCATAAGGACACAAGGTAAAATGATTATTTTAATTGTTTGTATATATGTAATACACCCATATATAATAAACCCCATTGCATAATAAAATATATACATAATAAGAAAATATTATGTATTTTATAATATTATAAAATATAATATAAACTGAATGTTATATTATATTTTAATAATAATATAATATAATATTTTAATAATAATATAATATAAAAGAAGTAAGAAATATTTTTGTTTCTTACTTCTTTTTTTATATAATCAGTATTTTTTATTATGATATTGTGGGGTACAGTTAAGGGTTAGGTATACAATTATGGTTCGTTCAGGCACCCTTGTTGATAAGAGGTGCCTCCCCATTCCCAGACAGAAATTTACTACCATTAATCCCATCTCCCTTTCCCTCGACCCCCCAAAGTTTCCCACCACTGTCAGTCATTTTCTTATGGTAATACGTTGGATGATCAAGGTCCACTATATGAGTGAGAAAAAGTGATACTCAGATTTTTGTTTCTGTGAGAGGTCACTCAGTATTACAGACTCTAGTTCCATCCAGGTTGTTGCGAAATTCATGATTTTGTTCTTTTTATGGCTGCGTAGTATTCCATCTTGTATATGTACCACATTTTTTTTAATCCAGTCCTCTTTTGATGGACAGCATGGTTGCTTCCAGGTTCTTGCTATTGTGAACAATGCTGTGATAAACAACTTGTGCAGGTGTCTTTTTTATAGAGTGATTTGTGTTCTTCAGGGTATATTCCTAGTAGGGGGATTGCAGAGTCATATGGGAGGTCGATATTTAGAGCTTTTAGGAATTTCCATACAGTTTTCCACAGAGGTTTCACTAGTTTGCACTCCCACCAACAGTGTAGAAGTTTTCTCTTGTGGTCACACCCTCTCCAGCAACTGTTATTTTTTGAGTTATTGATAATTGTCATTCTGACTGCAGTTAGGTGGTATCTCAGTGTGGTTTTGATTTGCATCTCCCTGATGATTAGTGAGGTTGAACATTTCTTCATGTGTCTGTTGGCTGCTCGGATGTCTTCCTTTGAGAAGTGTCTGTTCACATCTTTTGCCCAATTTATAATGGGGTTGTTTGTTTTTTTCATTTAAGCACTTTTGAGATCCTTCTAGATCCAAGATGTCAAGCTTTTGTCAGACCTGGAGTTGGCAAATACTTTTTCCCAGCCTGTAGGCTGTCTCGCTGCTTTCTTGATGGTTTCTTTGGCTTTGCAGAAGCTTGTTAGTTTAATGAGGTCCCACTTGTCTATCTTATCTCTTATAGCCTGTGGGTTTCAGTTTTGTTCAGGTATTGGATGCCGGTTCCAATTTCCATGAGGGTATGTCTTTCATTTTCTATGGTTCTTATGGTTTGAGGTTTTACATTTAGGTCTCTGATAGATCTGGAGTTAATTTTTATGTATGGGGATAGATAGGGGTCCTATGTCAATCTTCTGCATGTGGTCAGCCAGTTTTCCCAGCACCATTACTGAATAGGTTCTCCCTCCCTAGTGGTAGGTGGTGGAGGCTTTGTCGAACATGAGTTGGTTGAGAAATTGAGGTTTTGCTTCTGGAATCTCAATTCTATTCCATTGGTCTATATGCCTGTTCCTATACCAATACCAAGCTGTTTTGATGATTGTAGCTTTATAGTAAAGTTTGGAGTCTGGTAGTGTGATAACACCTGCTTTGTGTTTGTTTCTGTTTTTGTTTTTGTTTTTGTTTTTTTGCTGAGGATTGTTCTGGCAATTCTTGGTCATTTGTGTTTCCATATGAATTCCTGTGTCATTTTTTCTAGGTCTGAGAAGAATGTTGCTGGTAATTTGATGGGTATTGCATAAAATCTGTAGATTGCCTTAGGTAGCATGGCCATCTTCAAAATGTTGATTATTCCAATCCATGAGCAC
>CAUYQG010087858.1:0-26707 GCA_963574415.1 Tarsius wallacei
ATCTGGGAGTCCATGGAGCTGGTTGCTAACATCTGGGAGTCCATGGAGCTGGTTGCTAACATCTGGGAGTCCATGGAGCTGGTTGCTAACATCTGGGAGTCCATGGTGCTAGTTGCTAACATCTGGGAGTCCATGGTGCTAGAGGCTAACATCTGGGAGTCCATGGTGTTGGACGCTAGCATCTGGGAGTCCATGGTGTTGGACGCTAGCATCTGGGAGTCCATGGTGTTGGACGCTAGCATATGGGTCTCCATAGTATTAGAAGCTAACATATGGGATTCTTGGGCCATCAAGGGATCCACTCCTACTGTTACAGAAGTCTCCCCCACTAACGTAGTAGGCAGCTCCTGTGCTACCGTATTATACGATTCCAGCGCTGTCGTCGAGGGCACCTCCAGGGACTGCGACACCGTCATCGTTGACAGCTCCGATGTTGTCACCACAGACTGAACAGAGATCTCCAGCGCCACAGTTGCCACAGGCTGCCCAGGCAACTCTGGCGCCCCAGGCTGCCCTGGCAACTCCAGCACCCCTGTTGCCAGAGGCTGCCCCAAAAGCTCCAGTGCTCCAGCTGCCCCAGACTGCCCCGCGAACTCCAGTGCCCCAGTTGCCATGAGCTGCCCAGGCAACTCTAGTGCCCCAGTTGCCACAGGCTGCCCCGACAACTCCAGTGCCCTAGTTGCCGAAGGCAGCCCTGGCAACTCTGGCACCCCTGTCACCGAAGGCTGCCCCGGCAACTCCAGCGCTGTCGTTGCCACTGGCTGTCCTGGCAACTCCAGCACCATCGTTGCCTCAGGCTGCCCCAGCAACCCTGTTGCCGTTGTCACCTCAGGATGCCCAGGATGGTCCACCGTTGTCATCCCCACAGGCTGCTCCAACTCTGTCGTCATCACAGGTTGTTCGGTCAACTCCATTGCTACTGCTACCGCAGGCTGCTCTGGCAACTCTACAGCTGCGGTCACCACAGGCAGCCCTGGCAACTCCTGTGCCATCACAGGTGGCTCTGGTACCTCCTGTGGTGGCTCCAACCCCATGGATGGTGCTGGGAGCCCTGATAATTCCTGTGACAACTGTGGCACTGGTGTCACAGAGGGCCCCGGCAACTCAGGCACTGCTGTCGCAGGGGGCCCTGGCAACTCAGGCACTGGGGTAGAAAGGGGCCCTGGCAACTCTGGCACCAGGGTAGCAGAGGGCCCAGGTAACTCCAGCACTGGAGTCACAGGGGGCCCCTGCAACTCCGGCATGGAGGTCGCAGGTGGCCCCGGCAACTCCATCGCTGAGGCCACCGACGACTCCGGCAGCTCCAACGCTGTGGTCTTAGGCAGCTCCAGCAACTCCTGCGGCCTTGTCATGGATGAATCTGCAATCTCCGATGGTACTTCTACAGGTTGCTCTGGCAATCTTGGGGCTTCAGTTGCAGGTGACTCTGGAAAATCCATTGTTGTTGATGTGCTTGGCTCAGGGTACACCTCAGTAGGTGTCTCTGATGATACCACAAGGGTTTCTGATGGCTCTAACACTTTTGCTACTGGGGGTTCTACCAGCATGATCTTTGATGACTCTGGAGATGTGTTCTCCAAAGGTTTCAGCACAGACTTCATTTGATACTCCACTGACATTGTTACAACTGGCTCAGATGACTTCGGCACCACTGTTGTAGTAGGCACTGGTGCTGCTGCAAAGGAATCCAGAATCCTTGTCATGGACGGTTCCAGCGTTACTGTCACAGACTGCTCTGACTGCTCTGAGACTACTGATGTAGATGCAACTGACAGTTCTGCAGTGTTTGTAGCTGGCTTCAGAGTTTCTAAGATGTGCGGCTCTGATACCTCCATTGATACTACAGAAGGCTCTAGCACAGCTGCAGAGGACTCACTGGCCTCAGATAGGTCAAATGCTCTTGCAGGATGCTCCAGTGACATCGCTGAAGTTTCAGAATCAAGCTTTAAAAAGGAATCAGATTCTAAATCTATGTTCCCATCATGATGAGATTTCGGCTTTGACTCAGATTCTTCTGGCTGTCTTTTATATTTTTTTTCTTTTTCTTTCTTCTTTTTCTTCTTTTTGTTTTTGTGCTTTTTATGCTTCTTTGACTTTTTGGTGGGAATTTCATCAGTAGGATCTGTTTGTACAGATACACATCTACTTTTTCTGGAGGCCTCTTTCAAGTCTGAAAGTAATGAAAATTAACTTTGTCAGACATTCCTCAAAGTAGATTTAGATAAAATATATAAACCCGTATTTATATTCCGTGTTAAAATAATACCTCATGTTAAATGGAAAGTTACCAAATAAACTGTTTTTCATACATACACCAATTAATCCGAAGACTTACCTTTCCAATACTACATTATACAACTAAAGCCTGCATTAGAAATAAATTCTAAGTTTATCATCAAAATTTAGTTAGAATTACATTCCGGTGTATTTCACTGAATTTTATTAAAATGATTATTTCCTTTAGCTTTCAAATTTTAACCTACATTTATCAATGAATATGTTTCATGTTAAGTTGTTATAATTCCTGTTAAAAACACCCATATTGTCAGCCTGGGTGACAGTGATACTCCTATTCAAAAAAAAAAAAAAACCCCACATTAAAAATGTGGCTGGACACAGTGGTTCATTCCTATAATCCTACCACTTTGGGAGGAAGAAGCGAGAATCACTTGAGCCCAGGAGTTTGAGACCAACCTGAGTAACATAGCGAGACCTCTACTCTACAAAAAAATCAGAAAAATAAGTCAATGTGGTGGTCCATACCACCTGTAGGCCCAGCTATTCAGAAGGCTGCAGCAGAAGGATTGCCTAAGCCCAGGAGATCTAGACTGCAGTGAGCCATTTTCATGCCACTACTCCAGCCTGGGCAGCAGAGTGAGACCCTGACTCCAAATAAATAAATTTTGCGATTATTTTATTGGCCCTGTTTATACAGGAAAAAGCATACTGGAACAGGCCAATTTTGGATCCTAAATCAATTCATCACTCACTTAGGTAAACGGCCTTGGCCAAATTACTGATACACTGTGTCTTCTAGAATTAGAGGATAAAGTGAGTTAAAACATACAAAGTATATCAAATAATGCCTGGCATATAGTAAGTTTTCAGTCAAGGTTAGTGACTGCTTCTACATAATATACAAATATCTTAACAACAAATATAAAGTACCAATGGAGAATTCAAATTTTAACTTATCATACCTGTATTACATTCTAATAAAAATAACACATTTCCCCTAGTACTCTTCTAAAACTACTAAGAGAGAATTTTTTAAATGTTCTAGTTTAGGAAACAATAGTTAACAGTCCTTAACATGTAACTTAAGAACATTTCAACTTGCACATCCTAAAGAGTAGTAGTTTATATTCTACTTTACAACCAGATGGGATTTATTCTAATGCCAATACCAAACTCAGTGAAACTTAGGAATCTCAGAAAAAACTGATCAGAGCTCTCGGCCATTAAGAAAAATAAACCAACACTTGACAAGACACATGCCAAAGCAAAACGAATCATTTTTTATTGTTTATTTCAAAATACCAAATATTAGCTAAGTTATACTTCAATCAAAACAATGTTTGTTAGATCAATGAATCTAAGCATGGCTAAAGTCTGTACTTCTTAAATCACACTCTACATACACAAAAAAAGGAAGAAACAAAAAAAGAACATATCACAAACCTGATTCCAAAAATATATTAAGATAATGACTACTATTTTGGAGGCTAATCATAAATCCTTCATTTCTAAACATCAATTATTTAATCAATCCTAAAAAGTTAACCATCCAAACAATGACTCCTCTCTACCCACTACACTTTTAAGTGGGTGGATGAAAAAACAAGACAAGCTCTAGGCTTGAGCTATAAAATAGAATTTCCCATGTTTTTAACATCACTGCAGATTTGGCCCAGGGTACTACTCTTCCCAAAACTGACATGTATACAATTATTCAACAAAAACTCACATTCAAATTCCTGGTACTAAGAAACCAAATCAAATAAAGATAAAACTGTGTCCTACCAGCAAAACAAACAAGTACATCAATGTTCACTTTTTTTTGTTTAAGTTGGAGTCTCACTCTGTCACCCAGGCTGGAGTGCAGTAGCATGCTCACAGCCACTGCAGCCACAACCTGCTGGGCTCAGGTGATCCTTCTACCTCAGCCTTCCAAGTAGCTGGAACTACAGGCACACGCCACCATGCCCAGCTAATTTTATTTTTTTGATTTATTGTAGAGATGAGGTCTCACCAAGTTGCCCAGGCTGGTCTCAAACCTGTGGGCTCAGGCCATCCTCTCACCTCGGTCTCCCAAAGTGCTAGGATAAAAGGCATGAGCCACTGTGCCCAGCCTTTATGTTTCAATACGTGTGTATTTTCTAATGAGTATTTAAACAAGAAAGTCTTCAGCAAATCAATTTAAAACTTAAACTGACTGAAGTTTTAGATTTGATGAACATTTTAAATGCCCTGCAGTCAAAAAATAATTCTAATAGTCTTCAAATTAAAAAAAAAATCTTAAAATTTTTGAGACACCAGATGACCTCCAACTTACCTGGCTTATGTCGTAGTTCTGTATCTAAGACCCCAGAAAGTACTTCCTCTATCTTCTGCACTATTTCTTCATTTGGTAAGTTCCTGGCAGAGGCAGCTGCATCACTCGCCTGGTTTCCTTCAATGGGTGTATTCGCTTCACCATTCAGCTGGCCTTCACTCCTTCCACTTGACATGAAAAGTTATCAAAACTCATTAATATTATATCACATCATATCCAAAAAACCGGTAAATATTAATAACCCAATTAAGATAACCATATGTCTATTGTCCTATTTCAGATATTCACCAATGAAAATGCTTAACACTATCTGCTTATATTTAGAACACTTTCATTTTTACACAATTACATGTAAGTTCTCAGAACTGTGAAAGCTAACAAAAAGTCTTTACAACAGGTTCCTAAATATACCCTTTTTAAAACGAAATAATTTTAGAAATGTAATATGAAGCTTTTTGTGTTACCTATGTATTTCTCTCAGGAAAGAAAATTAAGATTCAAATCACAAATCTAAAGAAAAAATATATAACCTGATATTATGGTAGAAACTGGTCACAATAAAGCCACACCTGTGCATAAATCACAAACACCATCAATAGTAACAAAAACACAAAAGGCAGCCACTGACACATCGAGTAAACAGGGTAACCCATAACCTCTGTTCAGGATTAAACTTATACTGAAATGACATAAAGTTTAAAAAATACTAACATGTAATTTTTACCCAATTATCGAAAATTCTGGTATTAAGAAATTCTGGTGTAAAAGAAACTCACATAAAACAAGAGGTAATTCACTTATACTAACAGTAAAGATACATTTCAATTCATAGGGCCAAAGGAATCTTAACATAAGAAGATGTCATTCACCTAGTCATTTATTTTTGTGTCCATTTGCAAAATTTTTGGAAAAAAAAAATAATTTCAAAAAATAGTTCAATTTTCATTTAACTTCCACTTTAGCTCATTGAAAACACATCAAATAATTATGTTCACAATACCTGATAAAAATATAAATGGTCAAAACCCAAAAATACTCCATAGTTAACTAAATGTTATTAAGGAATATTTGGTTTTCTAATATAACGAATCATGTAATAACAATAAACATTTATTGACTACTAATTGGTGCCACAACATTCCACTTCTGTAGCTCACCTAATTCCAACAAAACTTCGAAGATCACCACTATTATTCTGATTTTATAAATGAGGAAAGTGAGACACCAAGAAACTTAGCTAAAAGTCACACAGCTACTAAGAGGAGAAGCTAGTATTCAAAACCAGAAGCCACGCTCTTAAACACCATCTATATACGTAACTATCTAAATGTCAGCCTCACTACCCACACTTATTTATGTAAAAGATGGGAAAAAAATACCTCACCGAAATGGCAAATAATCAAAAATTTGTTTTAAGACTGTCAATGCATTACAAGTTGTTCGAAGACAAGCTGCATATTCCTCTAGTAATAAACTTCTCTGCCTATTTTTTTTTTAAAGATATTCTTTCTGGAGCACTTTATTTTTCCTATGCACTTAAACATACACAATTATCATGAATTTAAACATCAGAAAAGTAACTACGTTTTTTTAACTAATTTAAAATTAGCCTATAAGGAAATCATTATTACATCTTAAAGCAACCAGGATGTTAAGTTGCAATTACCGAAAAGCAATGAAAATTTCAAACTACCTAAATATCCAACAGTATATTCCTACAATAGAACATGATGCAACCGTGAAGAACATCCAAAAGACTGGGATTTTCACTAACATGTTCACAATATAGATGAAAAACAATCAAAAAGATTATCATATTTCACACAACGCATATGAAAAACACATGCAAAAAAAAAGGACTTGAGAACATCAATAACTGTGGTGGCTTTTGTTTTTCTGGTTTTTTATATTTTCTAAATTTTCTAAAACAAAAACACTCATTTTCTAAAGGAAAGACTCTACTTTTAAAAGCTATAAAAACAAAGCTTATTTAACTAAATAAATACAGCTACTTACTGCATGCAACTATCTTAAAGCTTTCAGGAAAATTATACTCCCTTAGCTCACATCTTGTCTCATCCTAAAACATCAGCAATATCACAAAAATTTAAACAGCAGTGTAGTGAGTGAATACGTTTCCCACTTAAAAAAGAAAATCACATCCTGCAAAAACAACTGTTCTAGTAATAATACATCACTGCCCTAATAACCTTATATCACTTAATCTTACTTTGGGCACTTAATTTACAATTGATTTTCGGCCGATCTTCAAATTCAAATTGCTCTCGGTCTCAACTTTCAAAACACAATTAACAAAAACATATGAACTCGGAACAAATGTTTACGTTTCAAGACCTCTTTCCGACCTTTGCACATTAAAGAAATGAGAATCTTATTCAAAGGAAAAATACTAAAGACAACCACTATTGCAACATAATCCACGTTATTTTCCTTTGGAAGTAACTGTTTCTTTGAAAATCTCTTCGACTTCAAATTTCGTGGAGCCAAAGGTAAAATTACGTAAAGTCTACCAACGATGGCAATAGCGTGTTGGTCAAATATGTCAGCTGAGGTAAGGGTAGCAAGAAAAAACACCCACACAAAAAATCCACTTGATAAAATTAATGACTAGTATTTTAAAGTCCCCTTCCTCCCCATCTCGAATATTTTAACAAAGTAGCAGGAGTTAACTGAGCTATTTTAATTTAAATCTACAGTCTGTTAGAATTGTCTGGTGGAAGCCACAGGACACTAGGGCCCGAATGAATCTAATCAATAGATCCAGACCCCCAAACGGTCTGAAGCTGGCCATAATAAAGCGGATTTAAGATTACCCAAGAAACGGCCGTTAGAGACCCTTTCCGGTCACGGCACCGGCCGGCGAAATCCGCGGAGGCGGAGAGGGGGAGGGGGAACGCGGCGGCGGCGGCGGAGGAGGAGCTCAGCAAGGAACTAGGCCCGGCTCTGGTGGACAACCAGGCCTACAGTAACTAAACGGCAGGGGGGAACCCAAACGAGAGAAAAAGGTGAGCATCTTAAGTCGATTCTAAAAGATGCAGCCTGGGATTACCTCGGAAAAGGCGAAGTTCCTCGGGGGGAAGGAAGGGAGCGGATGGGGGGGCGGTGGGGGGGGCCGGAAAATGGATCCCAGGCCCAGGCGGGGCCGTAGCGGGGCCCGAGCCGAGGAACGACAGCGTCTCTGAAGAAAGGTGCCAAGGAAGGCTAGACGGGGCCCTGAGGGTCCGTTGGGAACAGAAGACTCTGGGAGGTGTTTACCTGGAAAGCTCCTGTTGAATTTCCCGGAATTTACTGACCACGAAAGACCTAAAAATCTGCTCGATGTTGGTCGCCATGGCGTCCGCTCCGTTCTCTCAACTCCTCCTCGCTAGTCCTCCAGGCTCCCAGCATGCCTCGGGAGGAGGCGCAGCGGCCAATTCCGTCTCTCACCTTCCTGATTGGCTCCTATGGGAGCGTCCGGAACGGCACGCTCCGCCGACGGGCCAATCAGTGAGCACGGTCCGGCTCTCCTCCGCTGTTTCTGAGCGGCTGGGGTAGAGGTGCTGACGTTTGCGCCGCGCACGACTATGTCCGCCATGTTAGTATCTGACGCAGGCGCCATTACAGGAGAAGTCTCTCTCGAGGCGGCTATGTCCACTTAAGTTGTCAGTCCGAAAGCAGTGTTTGGGAGGTTTAAGGGGCTTGCTGTAGCGACCAAGCGCCTGAAATGAAAGGCTTGAAGAAAGGGAGCAAGAAGGGCATCATGATGTTTGATACAGAGCCTCCAAGCGTTTGCAGGTGGCGCTAAATTCAGTTTCGTCGGGGAGATGCATCGGGGAAAGAACTCATCAGCCCCCGCCCCCACCGTCGCGTGCATACGAAAAACACGCTGTTCCTTGTCTCTCCCGTTGCATCCTGTAATCAGCCTCATTTTAGCAACAGGCCAGCGGTCCTGAGCGACCTGCTTTCACAGCCTAGTGCCCTACAGTCTCCCCAGGAGCCAGGCGTGTCGCAGGATTTTTCCGCAGTAGCGGGCCGGTTGACCCCCGTGAGCAGGCCCAACTGGCTCAACGCGGGCTGAGCATTTTGGCGCTCCCACTCCTCAGAGTTCAGGAGGCTCTGGGAGGAGTGGAGACATTACGTGGCACCCCACACGACAGCGGCATGTCATAAACGTGCCAGGGCGTCGGTGGCTTTGCTGGAGAGCAGGCTCAGGCCGCGCCCAAGAGCGGGAGGGAATCACACCAGATTATCTCGCCGCGGAGACCGAGGTCTGCGCGGGCCAATGGGGAGGGGGGCGGGGCGGGGCTGCGGGCCCGACTTCCGGCGAGGGGGCAAGCGCGGGCGGCGTGGCGACTGGTGTGTGTGCGTGGTCCCTTCTGCTGTTCGACAGGGTACTTTCATGCTTTCGTTTGGTTCTTTGTTATCAGGAATCGGATGAAGCCGTAGTTACTGGTTTGACTGCACAAACCGTCTTATTTTTAAGTGCGGTGGATGGGATTGGCCATGTGCTGGGCGTCCATCTGTTAAGCTGTAAAGTGGCGGTGGTAATAGCATCTACCGCATAGAAGTCCTGTGAAAATTGGTAATTCATGAAAAGCATTTAGAATAGCACCTGGCACAGGTAAGTGCTCAAAACTGTTAGTTTATCAACTTAAATTTTTATGTAAATACGGAATCCTAGTAGCTCACAGTTTTATGTTTCAGTTTTTTGTTTTGTTTTGCTTTTCCTGTTACTAGTTTGCCTTCTGGATGAGTAAATGTCTTTTTAAAAATTAGTAAATTGCCGGACTCGGTGGCTCAAACCTGTAATCCCAGCACTTTGGGAGGCCGAGGCAAGAGAATTGCCTGAGTCCAGGGGTTCGAGACCGGCCTGGGCAACTTGGCAAGATCTCATCTCTGCAGTAAATCAAAAAATTAACTGGGCGTGGTGGTGCGCACCTATCGCCTGAGCCCAACAGGTCAAGGCTGTGGCGGCCGTGAGCGTGCCACTGCACTCCAGCCTGGGTGACAGAGTGAGACTCTGACTCAAAAAAAAGAAAATTAGTAAACTAATGTAACAAATTATTCATTCCTTTGGTTGGATTGTACTTATATATAACCTCATTTCAATTAGTTTTTACATAGCCAAGGTTACACTGCTAGCTTGATACACGATTGATAGCAGTTGTTTCCACCTGCTTAGACTTCAATGCCAGACCTAAAGTAAAGTGTGCTCGAATTTGACTTTTGCCTTCTCTACCAATTTTCTAACATATCACACTACTTAAATCAGAGGTCAGCAAACTATTGCCTACATGCCAAATCCTTCTGCTGCCAAAAGGAAAGGGAAAAAAAAGCTTTTTATGACGTGAAAATTACAAAAAATTCAGATTATATTGTTCATACATAAACTTTTACTGAAACAGAGTCATGCTTATTTAAGTTGCAAACCTCTGGTGGCTTCCTACTGCTTAGAGCACTGATGGGCAAACAGTTGCCTGCCTGTTTGTGTCAATTAAGTTTTTCTGGACCTTGGCACATTGATCTATCTATATATTGTCTATAACTGCTTTCATGCTATAGTGGCAGAGTTGAGTAGTTTTGACACATAGGGCTATCAAAAGCTGAAAACGTATTAGTTGGCCCTTTACAGGTTAAGATTGCTTACCCCAGTCTTTGCTATTTCTTTCAATGTATAATAACTTTTTTTTTTTTTTTTTTGAGTCGGGATCTCATTCTGTTGCCCAGGCTGGAGTGCAGTGGCACACTCATGGCCACCACAGCCTCGACCTGCTGGGCTCAGGCAATCCTTCCAGCTCAGTCTTCCAAGTAGCTGGAACTACAGGCATGCGCCACCACGCCTGGCTAATTTTTTTGATTTATTGTAGAGATGAGGTCTTGCCAAGTTGCCCAGGCTGGTCTCGAACCAGTGGGCTCAGGCAATCCTCTCACCGCAGTCTCCCAACGTGCTGGGATTATAGGTGTGAGCCATCACACCTGGTCTTGTATGATAACATTAAAGTCTATTATCTATAAGGTCTCAAGATTTAAAAACATTTGAAATTTTAGGCCTAAATGTAAAACATCAAGATTCATTTTTCATAGTTGAGGCTTGATTTTTAAATCTAAAAGCAAAGCCCAAAGAGAGGAAAGTATTTCTCAGATAAGGAGCTAAATCACCACTGATTCCTAAACCTAGTTCTCTAGGCCAGTCTGCCTTCTTTTTAAAATACCTCCCTTATCCTTATAACTACAGTCATACTTCTCTAGTTAATGAATCCCAATTTTTCAAAAATGAGTAACTGGTCCAAGAGGCTCCAAGAAGGTGATGCTTGAGCTGAGGCAAAAAAAAAAAAAAAATGAGTAACTGGATACAAATGTAATTTGTGTGAGTACAAATTGATTACTTAAATCGTATTTAGAAATCAGGAGTTTGAAAGTATGTGCATTCTAAAATAGCAACTGTGGTTTTCTTTCTGCAGGTTTCATTTTCCTCTCGATTTCTGCTTAGCACACAGAGCAATGGCAGCCCGGGTACTTATAATTGGCAGTGGAGGAAGAGAACATGCACTGGCCTGGAAACTTGCACAGTCTCATCATGTCAAACAACTGTTGGTTGCCCCAGGAAATGCAGGCACTGCCTCCTCTGAAAAGATTTCAAATACTGGTAATCATATTTTAAAGTGGGGAATAATAGTTATTATTTGTTAATGGTAAACTCAATCATATCTGTACTTTATAACAGTAAAGACAGATTGCTATTCAGATTTGAATGCTTTTCTTAACCATTTATGTGGTAATTTGAATACTTGCCATATGTTGTAAATTTTAAGTACCCTATTCAGAATTATCTGAAATTATTTTAAACTTTATGAAACACATTCATTTGAAAAGTAATAAGTACTTCATATAGGGTAAAGGTGTTTTGATGTATATTTTTGGAAATAATATGTTGAATAGTGCTATCAAGTGTAACTCCTAACACTTCTGACTCCATAATAGATCTCAACCTACCGGGCTCAGTGACCCAGCCGAGGCAAGTGGATTGCCTGAGCCCACGGGTTCGAGACCTCGTCTCTACAATAAGTCAAAAATGAGCCAGGCGCAGTAGCACCTGTAGTTCCAGCTACTTGGAAGGCTGAGGCAGAAGGAATGCCAGAACCCAGCAGGTTGACGCTGGGGTGGCCATGAGCATGTGACTGCACTCCAGCCTGGGCGACAGAGTGAGACTCCAACTCAAATAAATAGATAAGTAAATATTCAGTGGCTTCCAAAAGGACTTAGAATAAAACCCAACTCCTTACCATGCCCTGCAAAGCCCTTTGTGCAGTCTTCTGCCTACCTTTGCATCCTGATCTTTCATGTTCTTTTTCTCTCTCACTCTGTACTCTATCCTTGCTATCCTGCCAATTTCCCAAAGAAGTCAGCTGCCTTGGACTTTGTATTTGTTCCCACTTTTAATGTGATTGGTTCCTCATCATTCAGGGCTCAACTTAGATATTAACCCTCAATAATGTCTTTCCTAGTATCCAACTAAAGCAAGTGTGCATTTCCATTTCATTTGTTTATGATCATGAACCATTGTCTGTATTTATTTTTACTTTTCTATTGTCTATCTCCTATATTCCTTTCCTCCACTAAAATACAAGCTAGTATGTAAGGTCCAGGAGATCAAGGAAGACTTGACCGTCTTGTTTTGCATTGTGTGCATAGTGCTTAGTTATCGGTATAGCACGTAATGTTTATAGAGAAAATATACATCCAACAAGCCACAAACTGGGAGGAGATAGTGGCATGTAAGACTGAAACTAATATGAAAAAGACAAATTAGAAAATATCTTCTTTCTTGGGATCTTAGCTCTAAAGGTGAGGTTTTGTGTCTGTTTATTGAAGAACTGGCATACTTTATCTGCATGCAATTGAGATCATATAGGCAAGCCCATTGAAATTGCCCAAGACTGCCATGAGACTTGTAGCAACTAAGGTTGGTGTATCATCTTCCTCTTGTTGTGTTTAGACCTAATTGTGTTTAGACCTACTAACCCAAGGTGCATGGTTTTCCATCCTTATCACACTCTGGCAGTTCTAGTGGATTGAGAACTCTGCCCTTTCTGGACTTGGACCCCATACAATAGTTCCCCCTTACCTGCAGTTTCACTTTCTGTAGTTTCAGTTATAGTCAACCATTGTCTGAAAATTTTAAATGGAAAATTCCAGAAGTAAACAATTCATAAGTTGAAAATTACATGCCATTCTGAATAGCATGATGAAATGTCCCACCCAGGACGTAAATCATTCCTTTGTCCAGAGTATCCACACCTTACAGGTTACCCACTAGTTAGTCACTTAGTAGCCCTCCTAATTATGAGATGGACTGTTACACTATCTCAGTGCTTTAAGTAAAATCCTTTTTTGTTGTTGTTTTTTGTGGTTTTTTTTTGAGTTGGAGTCTCATACTGTCGCCCAGACTGGAGTATAGTGGCACACTCCCAACCACCGCAGCCTTGCCCTGCTGGGCTCCGGTGATCCTTCCGCCTCAGCCTTCCAAGTAACCGGAACTACAGGCGTGCGCTACCACACTGGCTAATTTTTTATTTATTGTAGAGATGAGGTCTCACCAAGTTGCCTAGGCGGGTCTTGAACCCACAGGCTCAGGCAATCCACTCACCTCAGCCTCCCAAAGTGCTAGGATTACAGGCTGAGCCACTGAGCCCGGCCACTGTAAAATCCTTATTCTACTTAATAATAACCCCAAAGGTCAAAAGTAATGATGGTGGTATATAGTTATAATTGCTTATTTTGTCATTAATTACTGTTGTCGATCTCTTTATCTAATTTATAAATTTAGCATATGTATACAAAAAAACTTACTCTGCATAGGGTCTGGCACTGCCTGCAGTTTGAGGCATCTATTAAGGATCTCAGAACTTATCCACCAAGAGTAAGGAGGGACGCTGTACATCACAGATACCACATCTTGCACCCTGTAGCAATGTGCAGAGCAATTCCAGACTTCAGCTGACCTAAGAATGGCAATCCAAATACAGTGAAGCCGGAAAGCACCTGTAGCGCTGACCTATGTTTAGTATGTGCTATTTATTTAGAACTCCATCACAAAAGAAAGTTTGCCTGACTTGTAGGTTGGAGAAAAAAGTGTCTTACTTAAAATAATAATCTTAACTTAAGCAGCTCTGCTTCAAAAAGACCATTCCTGACTCAACTAGAAATAGCCTCTCAATTCACCTCATATCAAATTTGCTTAATTTGTTCATATTTGCTATTTTATTTTTTATTATTATTTTTTGAGTCAGAATCTCACTCTGTTGCTCAGGCTGGAGTGCAGTGACACGCTCACGGCTATCACAGCCTCGACCTGCTGGGCTCAGGCAGTCCTTCCACCTCAGCCTTCCACGTAGTTGGGACTATAGGCATGAGCCACCACCCCTGGCTAATTTTTTTATTTATTGTTGAGATGCAGTCTCACCAAGTTGCCCAGGCTGGTCTGGAACCTGTGAGCTCAGGCAGTTCTCTCACCTCAGCCTCCCAAAGTGATGGGATTATAGACATGCGCCGCGGTGCCCAGCAACTGCTGTTTTTAAAAGAAAAAAAATTTTTTTTGACCTGGCACAGTGGCTCACACTAATAATCCCAGCACTTTGGGAGGCTGAGGTGAGAGAATTGCCTGAGCTCACAGGTTCCAGACCAGCCTGGGCAACTTGGTGAGACCTCATCTCTACAATAAATCAAAAAATTAGCCAGATGTGGTGGCAGTGCCTGTTGTTCCAGCTACTTGGAAGACTGAGGCTAAAGGGTCTCCTGAGCCCAGCAAGTTGAGGCTGCAGTGGCTGCAAAGTGCCACTGCACTCTAGCCTGGGCTACCAAGTGAGACTCTGACTCAAACAAAACAAAAAACAACAGCAGACATACTATAGTACTTAGTTTTTGGCAAGATACTTAATTCACTTAAATAGAATGTTTTATAATTGTGTTTGTTTTTGTGTTCACAGCCATCTCGATCAGTAACCACACTGCTCTTGCTCAATTCTGCAAAGATGAGAAAATTGAATTTGTAGTTGTTGGACCAGAGGCACCTTTGGCTGCCGGTAATGTTCATTTCTGTTTATTGTTGGGATATATTCAGCACCAGCGAGACTCCAACTCAAATTAAAAAAATTAAAATTAAATAAAATTTATAGATTGTGATTTTTTTTGCCCCAACATTAGTGATGTGGTGAGTTAGAGACCAGATTTGCAGCCATGGGGAGCATTTTGCATGTCTTTATTCTGCTCTATTCTGGTATCTGTTTAATAATCTATATATTCAGCCGGGCATGGTGGCTCAAGCCTGTAATCCCAGCACTTTGGGAGGCCAAAGCAAGAGGATTGCCTGAGCCCGCGGGTTCGAGACTAGCGTAGGTGACTGAGTGAGACTCAAACTCAAAAAAAAAAAATCTGTATTTTCAAATATTACAAATAGCTTTTGCTAGATTTAAATCACATGTTAGTAACATTTTATGTATATTTTCTGGACAAAATGAACAGTTTGGTTATCCTGACACTAGTCATCTGCCTTTTCTAAATGTCGATATAGTCTAACCTTAATTCGTCTTCGATTGAAAGAATCCCTTAGAGAGACCTTGGTTGACCAAAGGCTACTGTTTGCATCAATAGGAATTGTTGGGAACCTGACGTCTGCAGGAGTACGATGCTTTGGCCCCACAGCAGAAGCAGCTCAATTAGAGTCTAGCAAAAGGTTTGCTAAAGAATTTATGGACCGACATGGAATCCCAACAGCACAATGGAAAGCTTTCACCAAACCTGAAGAAGCCTGCAACTTCATTATGAAGTAGGTGGAAGACTGCCTGTGAAGGGCAGTTGTTTTATTATGATATTTAAATATGCAAGTCTTTTTTATGTTGAAAATGTAATGCCTGGGTCCTTATATCACAAGTTTATAGTAAGATAATTATGGAAAAAAAATTATCGGTAAGTATTAGGTAGGTTGTTGTTTCCCACTGTCAAAATAAAATGAAATTCTATGCATATACAGTTTATGTGATTTTATGACTTTGCAGAAATATGAAATTTTTTATATTTATTACCAAATAGTTCCTAGAGTGAAAAATACACTTGGCTGTGTCGTTGTGTGCTCTTGTTGCAGTGAAATTGATGAACACAGTGACATCTTACAACATAAAAGATACTGATTTTTGTCTTAAATAGTTAGCCAAAGAAAGAATCATTACTTGGTTGTTTGCCACCACTACTCCAATTCTAAATCTTAAAATAAGACATTCTGTGTTCTTGATTATATGAAAAGCATTGAGCAATTAATGAATGTTGGTAGACACATGCCTTTGCTCTTTTTTAGTTGACACTTCTTCCTGCTATCTGGTATGTTTTTCTTTCAGTTGGGTCCGTCTCATTCTTTATTCATTCTTCATTCTACAGGGTTTCTTAGGCACTGAATAATAATATTTCCTAGTAGCCAGATGCCTTGGGTAAGTAACAGTTTTGTTACTTACTTTGAGTAAATCCTTCGAGTCCCCAGTCCTACTTGATCATTTTTTTTTTTAATTTATTTTTAATAGAGACAGAGTCTTGCTATGTTGCCCAGGCTGGTCTCGAACTCATGGCCTCCAGTGATCCTCTCACCTCGGCCTCCCAAAGTTCTGAGATTACAGGCATGAGCTACCATACCTGGCCAAACATGATAATTTTTTATGTGTACTTCCAGAGAGTATGTATCTATGCTTACAATAGTCTTATGCAGCCACATTTTCTACTTGACTAAGAGTGCAATTCACTGTTTTTTATCTTGATTATATATCTACTCTATACATCTGTTTATTCTTCCAAAGATTTTGCCTTTGTGATCTCATGATAAGTGAAAAATGCAAAATTCTGTGTACAGTATGATTGCAAGTAAAAAGGAATCATAGGAAAAAAACCCTGGTGGGAAGTACATCGAAAGGGTATTGGTGGATTGATAAGTAATTTTTTTCTTTCTGCTTTTCAGCTGTTGCTATAGCATATCATTGCAAAATTCCAAAGCATTTTAAAATTTTGAGTTGTAAAGGTTTATTGGTGTTGAAGGTTGCTCTGTCTTTACAGTGCGGACTTCCCTGCTTTGGTTGTGAAGGCCAGTGGTCTTGCAGCTGGGAAAGGGGTAATTGTTGCAAAGAGCAAAGAAGAGGCCTGCACAGCTGTGCAGGAGATAATGCAGGTAGGTCGATTCTTCTGAAAAAGGTTCGTTTTCTAGTCACACAGGATAAATATTCTTGTTAAGTTTATGAAAAATGTTTCTCAAGAGAAGGAAAACCCATCTTGCAAACATTTTTCATAACTCTGTGTATATTAATTAATAATTCATCTCTGTAAAATGGTTATTACAGAGCTACACTGACTAAACCATCGTTTCATTCCTTTGAAGTAACTTCTAACATCCTTTGTTGTCTGCTACTGAACGGTAGAAAATACTCAGAACATTTTTAAAAAGTGGGGCATCGTGGCTCATGCCTGTAATCCCAGCACTTTGGGAGGTGGAGGCAATAAGATTGTCTGAGCGCAGGGGTTTGTCTGAGCACAGGAGCAAGACCTCGTCTCTACAGTAAATCAAAAAATTAGCCGGGTGTGGTGGCGCACACACTTGTAGTTCCAGCTACTTGGAAGGCTGAGGCAGAAGGATCACCTGACACCAGCGGGCTGAGGCTGTGGTGGCCATGAATGTGCTACTGCATGCCAGTCTGGGCGACAGAGTGAGACTTCAACTCAAAAACAAAAGAAAAGATCATTAAAAAAATTCTCAAACTGTCCATTTAGGACAAAAGTATTTGTCCCATGTGTCCCAGGTCTAAGAGAAATAAGGCAATGAATGAATATGCTTTGTAATCCATCTTGGTTATTAAAGGTTTTTTCCCTTTATAGAAATCTACTTTCACAAGCATGCTTTAGTATAGTTATTACAGGCAAACATAGATAATTATGTAATCAGAAGTAAAAAGTATATGGTGATAATGAAAACATCTGTTTTTTCCTGTACTTATTTGGAATGAAAAAGCCAAATCCTCGGATTAGTAATGTGTTCATGTAACCTATACTAATGTTAGCTCTGTGTCATTGCCACATTAAAAATAGGAAATATTTGTATGTTCCTTTCAGTCTTTCAGAAAAGAAAAGAGAAGTTACAGTACTCACTCACTGGTTTATAACAGAAGTGGTAGATGACAAAAATCGTCTAAGTAAAAGCTTATTGAGCCTCTTTTATTTACTTATTTTTAAACCTAAAACTAGGAGAAAGCCTTTGGAGCAGCTGGACAAACAATTGTCATTGAAGAACTTCTTGAAGGAGAAGAAGTATCTGTATGTATATTCTTTTTTGGGGTGAGGGGCTTTTATGGAAAATAAGATGTTTTCTGATCTGTGCACCCTAAAAGAAGATTTACTCTGTTTGCTTCACCTAAAAACATAAACCCAGCAGTTGCAAAGGAATTTACATACATTTAGTATTTGGGATCCAAATTTTAAAAAACTCATCCTATTTTAATCATCTCCAGTGTTTTTTAGTGGGGGCCCTTGGACTTACAGCTCACACTATTAAGAATTTAGTTCGCTGGGCTCGGTGGCTCAGCCTGTAATCCCGTGCCTTTGGGAGGCCGAGGTGAGTGGATTGCCTGAGCCCGCGGGTTCGAGACCTGCCTGGGCAACTTGGTGAGACCTCATCTCTACAATAAATCAAAAGATTAGCCAGGTGTGGTAGCACGCGCCTGTAATTCCAGCTACTTGGAAGGCTGAGGCGGAAGGATCGCGGGAGCCCAGCAGGTCGAGGCTGCAGTGGCCGGGAGCGGCCACTGGACTCCAGTCTGGGCAACAGTGAGACTCCAACTCAAAAAAAAAAAAAAGAATTTAGTTCAGGCTGGGCTCGATGGCTCAGCCTGTAATCCCAGCACTATGGGAGGCTGAGGCGAGTGGATTGCCTGAGCCTGCAGGTTTGAGACCAGCCCAGGCAACTTGTGACCTTGTCTCTACAATAAATCAAAAATTAGCCGGGCATGGTAGCACATGCCTGTAGTTCCAGCTATTTGGAAGGCTGAGGTAGAAGGATCGCCAGAGCTCAGCAAGTCGACACTGGGGTGACAGTGAAAATGCCACTACACTCCAGCCTGGGCAACAGTGTGAGACTCCAACTCAAAAAAAAAAATTTTTTTTTTTGATTCTCAGCATATAATCCCAGCACTACTTTGGGAGGCCGAGGCTAGAGGATTGCCTGAGTCCAGGGGTTTGAGACCAGCCTGGGCAACTTGGTCAGACCTCAGCTCTGCAATAAATCAAAAAATTAACTGGGCATGGTGGCATACACCTGTAGTTCCAGCTATTTGGAAGACTGAGGAGAAAGGATCGCCTGAACCCAGCAGGTCGAGGCTGCAGTGGCTGTCAGTGTGCCACTGAACTCCAGCCTGGGCAGCAGAGTGAATCTCTGACTCAGAAAAAAAGAAGGCCGGCCTCGGTGGCTCAGCCTGTAATCCCAGCACTTTGGGAGGCCCAGGCGAGTGGATTACCTGAGTCCGTGGGTTCAAGACCTACCCGGGCACCTTGGCAAGAGCGCGTCTCTACAATAAATCAAAAAAATTAACAAGGCATGGTAGCACACGCCTGTAGTTTCAGCTGCTTGGAAGGCTGAGGCGGAAGGATTGCCGGAGCCCAGCAGGTCAAGGCTTAGGTGGCCGGGAGCGTGCCACTGCACTCCAGTCTGGGCGACAGAGTGAGACTCCAACTCAAAAAAAAAAAGAATTTGGTTCTGGATTTTTTTTTTTTGTCTTGAGGTCTCACTCACTCATCGACCTCCTTGGCGCGAGCAGTCCTTCCACTTCAGCCTCCTGAGTAACAAAACAAGTGAACTACTTTGTTTTCTTTGCAGTGTCTGTGTTTCACAGATGGGAAGACTGTGGCCCCCATGCCCCCGGCACAGGACCATAAGCGATTACTGGAGGGAGATGGCGGCCCCAACACAGGAGGAATGGGAGCATATTGCCCAGCACCTCAGGTACTTCCCATAGGTTCTGCTCAAGTCTTGCAGCAGTTGTTTAGTCTTCTCAGAGAGCTCTTAGGTAATGCTTTCTTAGTTTGTTTTGGTTTTTTGTTTCTGTAAATTATATTGCTGATCAGTGACTAAATGAAGAGGGTCTCTTCTGAACTCTAAAACTAATCTTTTCTGAAAGCCTTTGAAAAACTAAGTTAAGCTAATCTTTACTCTCTACACCCAATTTTTAACCCATGGGAACCTGTTAACAATCTAGAGTTATCTTGTATTCATCTTTGGATACCCAGCACAAAAGTGGTGTGTCTTTGTGATGAATTGAGTACAAGTCAGATTAAAACTTGTTCTGATCTTTCTGCTCCATAACATATAAATAAAGTATGTTTCGAAACAATTTCTAGACAGCTTTTATAAGAAATCCACGTTGTTGGAGTATACGATGTGGGAGTACTTAAAAAAAAAAATTATTTTTTGGAGGATAAACCCCTTGTAGTACAGGTTTCCCCTACTAGGTAAGTGTTCTAGAAACCCATTGGCATCAGTATACCAGCTAACATAATTATGAGAGGCAGTGTTCAGCTTCAGTGAAAATTTTTTGGAGATTCTTTCAGCATGTTTGCCCATTTCACGATGGGTGGTTTACTAGCACACCTGTTCATACTGTGCTGAGTGTTCAGCAGTTTTGGACCAAAAACAGCCCACCCTTCCTATTTACCCTAAGCAACTGATCTCTCCCCAAGCAACTATTTTGCATTTCCCCGATGAAAAAAGTCCTCAAAGGGAAATTTTTGGCCCATGTGGAAGAGGTGTAACAACAAATGCCAAAAATACTAAAAGGCATCAACATTGACACATTCAAAAACTGTTTTCAGCAATAGAAAAAGCACCTCAATCGGTATAGTGCATCAAAGAGAGAGTACTTTGATGTTGACTGAAGTTAAATATGTAAGAATAAATACGCCAGGCGCAATGGCCCAAGCCTGTAATCCCAGCACTTTGGGAGTCTGAGACAAGAGGATTTCCTGAGACCATGGGTTTCAGACCAACCTGGGCAACTTGGTGAGACTTCGTCTCTACAATAAATCAAAAAATTAGCTAGACGTAGTGACTCGTGCTTATAGTTCTAGTACTTGGAAGGGTGAGGCAGAAGGATCACCTGAGCCCAGGAGGTTGAGGCTGCGGTGGCTGTGAGCGTGCTACTGCACTCCAGCCTGGGCAACAGACTGAGACTCCAACTAAAAAAAAAACCACAATTTTTAATAAACATTTTGTTTGGCGGGGGGGGGGTCCACCTCTTATCAAAAGTAGGTTAGCACTCCAAAAACTCTCCCATTCTTTTCATTGATTATAGTCATAATTGTGCTAATGTAGTACCTTTTACATATTTTCCTTGATTAAATGATGTAAAACAAACCACACTTCATTTCTTTAAACATTTATGATTTTTCCAAAGTTTTGAGTATTAGTCATTTATGTAGCAGATTTTATAGTCATAATGTTGTCAGTAGTGATTTCCTTTTTCTGTGTTTTCTTTTTGAATTAAGGTATTACAAATAGAACTATCATTTGGCAATAGTGATTTTAAGAACTGTTTCTAGGTGTAATTTAATTAATTTATTTATTTATTGAGTTGGTGTCTCACTCTGTCATGCAGGCTGCAGCGCAGTGGCATGCTCATGGCCACCGCACCCTCAACCTGCTGGCCTCAGGCGATCCTTCCACCTCAGCCTTCCAAGTAGTCGCAACTACAGGCAGTCACCACCATGGCCAGCGAATTTTTTTATTTATTGTGGGAATGAGGTCTCGTCAAGTTGCGCAGTCTGGTCTGAAATCCGTGGGCTCAGTTAGTCCTCTCACCTGGCCTCCAATAGTGCTAGGATTATAGTCGTGAGCCACCATGCCCAGCCTTTAGGTGTAATTTTGTATGTTTGTTTGTTTTTTGAGTTGGAGTCTCACTCTGTCACCCAGACTGGAGTGCAGTGGCCACTCTCGGCCACTGTAGCCTCAACCTGCTGGGCTTCCAAGTAGCTGGAACTACAGGCATTCGCTGTCACACCCTGCTGATTTTTTTGATTTATTGTAGAGATTTATTGTACTGAGTTCTCGCCAAGTTGCCCAAGCAGGTCTCGAACCTGAGGGCTCAGGCAATCCACTCACCTCAGCCTCCCAAAGCATGGGATTACAGGCTGAGCCACCGAACCCAGCTAGGTGTAATTTTTAAAATAAACTTATAAACTCAGATATATAAGCATGTAGGCTTATGAAATATACATAGAGCATATTGGAAAGATATGAAGGAGCCTTATGCTAGGAGAGGACTTATTTCATTTTTATTATATTTTATAAAACTATTTTTGACAAGCTTTTTGAGGGTGTATAATTCTGTAAATCATAGGGGGAAACATCTACTTGATAGTGTCATTGTGAGAATTTTTAAAGTTTAAATCTTTCAAGTTTAAAGTGCTCAGCCTGTTTTAGATAGTAAAAAAAAAATGATAGTTCTTACTGTCCCATGTAATACTACTTATTAGATGATTTTTTAAATTACTGGTTACATTTAAGTATTTCTGTACATTCTCCAGGTTTCTAAGGGTTTATTACTAAAAATTAAAAATGATATTCTTCAGAGGACAGTAGATGGTATGCAGCAGGAGGGTACGCCATACACAGGTAAGCACACTGATATTTTTTATGGGCATTATTTATAGAGTAAGTCCACTTTTAACAAAACTTTTTTTCCACTTTTCACTACCTTTTAACTGACCGCTGTTGTACATTTATGATATTTCTAAAACTTTGAGTAATAGTCTATACTATAGATTTTACAGTCATAATGTGAAATCTTCGTTATTGATTTCCCTTCTCTCTCTTGCTTTTTTTTTTCTTTTTTAATGAAGGGATTCTCTATGCTGGTATAATGCTGACCAAGGATGGCCCAAAAGTTTTGGAGTTTAATTGCCGTTTTGGGGATCCAGAGTGCCAAGTGGGTAACAATAGTTAAAGATAACTAAGTATTACTTTTTAGAAGATGTGTGTTGTTTTAATCTCAGAATTTATCACCCTTGAAGTGATTACCTTTAGGAAATACATGCAAGTTCTGCTAATACCCCCAATGAATACATTGTATAAGGAGGACTAAAAGTTATCTCAATTGCCATGTTGATTGTTTTTCCAGGTAATTCTCCCACTTCTTAAAAGTGATCTTTATGAAGTGATTCAGTCTACTTTAGATGGCCTGCTTTGCTCCTCTCTGCCTGTTTGGCTAGAAAACTACACTGCCTTAACTGTCGTCATGGCAAGTAAAGGTTATCCTGGAGACTATACCAAGGGCGTGGAGATAACAGGTGAACATCAGGGAGCAAAGGTTGGAGTACAATGTGACAAGTGCAACTACCACAGGAGGCCTCCCTCCCATTCTAATGCCTGTTTCTATTAAGGGTGTGAAACCATTAGAAACCTTTCAGAGAGTCTTAATATAACAACATTGTTTGTTGGATATGTACATTCCAATATCCAAAGTTAACTATTTTAAGAAACATCCGTTTTCCTTTCTCCACAGGTGGCCTAACCAAAAATCCACAGTACCCAGTGCAGCCTTTTATTTTCATCCCCCTTGAACCAAGTTGATAATAGGACTCTATGAGAGTCAGAGGAACATTAGTAAAAACTGCATCATAAGATACATCTTAGAGGCTTGGTCTCTGAATGATCACAAATAAACACAACCTTGACCACCCCCAGCTTACAGTATACCCCATAGTCACTTAGATGGCAGAATTCAAATAGGTTCAAGAGTATATCCTTTTCCTTTTTCTTTATAGAAAGTGAAACATCTAGTTTAACATCATTCACATTTTAGATCAATGTTTCAAAATGCCACATAAATTCCATTGCCGTAAATCCTAGCAAGTTGTCATTTAGCCACTCTCACTTTTTTAATAGTATATTTGAATCAGACACCCTATTTACGGTCTTTTCAGACAAATCCATTATCCTGTGAATCCCACACATGGCAATGGACAGTGAAAATGAACAAAGATTTCTTGTATTGGTGACATTTCAATAAGATTGAGATGACAAGTATAAGTCATCATCACCAGAGGAATATTGGGTATTAACACTGGCAGGTATAGTGGCCATTCAGAGCCACTAAATGGCTCTATGTTGTAAAAATACTCATGGAAGATATATATTAAACTACCAAATAGGATAGTAAAAAGAACACTGGAAAAGACAAACTGGGCCAGGCACAGTGGTTCATGCCTATAATCCCAGCACTTTGGGAGGCTGAGGTAAGAGGATTGCCTGAGCCCATGGGTTCGAGACCAGCCTGAGCAACTTGGCGAGATCTCATCTCTACAATAAATAAAAAAATTTGCCAGGCATAGTGGCACGTGCCTGTAGTTCTAGCTACTTGGAAGGCTGAGGTGGATGGATCACCTAAGTGCAGCAGGTTTAAGGCTGCTGTGGCTATGAGCGTGCCACTGCACTCTAGCCTGGGCAACAGAGTCATACTCCCAACTCAAAAAAAAAAAGGCAAACTGAAGGTAGAAGAATGGTTTTTGTTTTTTAATTAAGAGACATAGCTGGACGCAGTGATTCATGCTTATAATCCCAGCACTTTTATGAGCCAGAGACAAGAGGATTGCCATTGATTTGAGACCAGCCTGGGCAACTTGTCAAGACCTTATCTCTACAATAAATAAAAAAATTAGACATGTGGTACCACACACTAGTTCCAGCTACTTGGAAGGCTGAGGCAGAAGGATCACCTGAGTCCAGCAGGTCGAGGCTACTGTGTCACTGTGCTCCAGCTTGAGCAGCAGAGAGAGACTTCGACTCAAAAAAAAAAGGAGACAGTGTAAAGTTATATATCAGAACTCAAAAATAATTTGAAAGAAAAATCAGGGATTTGAGGCTAACCACAACACTTGCTCTAAGTCAAATCTGTCTTAACATTTTACATGTATTATATTAGGAAAAAGATTATTTAAGAATATGTTTTAGGCTGGGCACACTGACTTATGCCTGTAATCCCAGCACTTTGGGAGGCTGAGGCGGAAGGACTGCTTGAGCCCAGGAGTTTAAGGCCAGCCTAGGCAACATAGCAAGACCTCATCTCTACAAAAAAAGAAAAAATTTAGCCGGGCCTTGTGGTGTGTGCCTGAATTCCCAGCTACTCAGGAGGCTGAGGTGGAAGGATCACCTGAGTTTAGTAGGTGGAGGCTACAGCTCATCGTGCCACTGTACTCCCAGCCTGGGGCAACAGAGTAAGAAGCTGACTCAAGGGAAAAAAAAAAAAAAATATGTTTTGAATTGCAACGATCTCATTGGTTTTTTTTTTTTTTTAAGACAGCAGCTTTACTTAAATGACTAATAAGAGGAAATTCCTTTACTCTTAAGTAAAAGATGGATGCTGAGTGCAGTGGCTTGCACCTTTAGTCCTAGCTACTTGGGAGGCTGAGACAGGAAGATGAGCTCAGAAATTCAGGACTGCACCACTGCACTCCAGCCTGGACAACTGAGCAAGAACCCAGGTCTAAAACAGTTGAGAAGATAGTTGTTCATCAAATGCAGGTTTTATTCATTTATTTTAATTTTTATTTATTTTCTTTTTTTTTTTTTTTTTTTTTTTGAGTCGGGGTCTCACTCTGTCACCCAAGCTGGAGTGCAGTGGCACGCTCACAGTCACCACAGCCTCGACCTACTGGGTTCAGGCGATCCTTCCACTTCAACCTTCCAAGTAGCTGGAACTACAGGCATGTGTCACTGTGCCCAGCTAATTTTTTTATTTATTTTAGCGATGAGGTCTCAACAAGTTGCTCGGGCTGGTCTTGAAGCCCTGGGCTTAGACACCTCAGCCTCCCAGAGTGTTGGGATTACAGGCGTGAGCCACCACACCTGGCCTGTTTTTAATTTTTAATTCCTTTGAGAAAAAAATACCTATACTTTTGTTGTTGTTGTTGTTGTTGTTGTTGTTGTTGTTGTTGTTGTTGTTGGAGTCTCACTCTGTTGCCCAGGCTGGAGGACAGTGGCACACTCACAGCCACCACAGCCTCAACCTGCTGGGCTCAGACTGTCCTGCTTTAATTTAGCCTTTCACGTAGCTGGAACTACAGGCACGCTAAAAATACCTATACTTTTAAATCTTAAACTTTTCAGGCCTTAACTTTTTAACACTCAGTTTTACAGTAGTAGAAATGTTTAGGCTGTCGCTCTAGGACAGAACAGATGGTTCTTAGGAGAAAGGGCTTATATCCTGTTATATTGTGTTAAATTCCTGCCTAGTAGGATTCTTGCAAAGAATCATTTAAATGCAATAGAGATTTTTTTTTAACTTGTAGAAATTGTAAATCACCTCATAGTGTGAAATACTGTTATTTCAGATCATATGTCAAATATGCTCTCTTCCAGGATTTCCTGAGGCTAAAGCTTTAGGACTGGAGGTGTTCCATGCAGGCACTGCCCTCAAAGATGGCAGAGTAGTAACCAGTGGGGGCAGAGTCCTTGCAGTCACAGCCATCCGGGAAAACCTCATCTCAGCTCTTGAAGAAGCCAAGAAAGGACTAGCTACTATAAATTTTGAGGGAGCGGTTTATAGAAAGGATATTGGATTTCGTGCCATAGCTTTCCTCCAGCAGCTCAGGTAAAATCTCTTACTGAGGTAGTTAAAGCACAGTTTCAGAACTGGCCTAAATGACTGTGTAGAAAAATTTGCTAACCTATACTAAGTCATTCTGTATTCTTTTTTCTCTATGGGACTGATCTGATCTTGGATTGTATTTCATGTAATTCAAAACTGTTTCACATGAAAGCAGTAT
The DNA here is from genome assembly GCA_963574415.1 of Tarsius wallacei. Classification (NCBI taxonomy): domain Eukaryota; kingdom Metazoa; phylum Chordata; class Mammalia; order Primates; family Tarsiidae; genus Tarsius; species Tarsius wallacei. The sequence continues at coordinate 26,393 of CAUYQG010087858.1, forward strand.
TCAAATTAAATGGGAAAAAAAACTTAATGATAGTTTCTTATGTTTGGAAAGTTTAGCAAAGTCGAGCTCGGTGGCTCTGCCTGTAATCCCGCGCCTTGGGAGGCTGAGGTGAGTGGATTGCCTGAGCCCGCGGGTTCGAGACCCGCCTGGGCAACTTGGCGAGACCTCATCTCTACAATAAATCAAAAAATTAGCCGGGAGTGGTAGCGCGCGCCTGTAGTTCCAGCCCCTTGGAAGGCTGAGGCAGAAGGATCGCCCACCTCAGCCTTCCAAGGGGCTGGAACTACAGGCGTGCGCTACTACTCCCGGCTTTTT
>CAUYQG010087859.1:0-23896 GCA_963574415.1 Tarsius wallacei
GCAGTGGCCGCTCCCGGCCACCGCAGCCTCAACCTGCTGGGCTCCGGCGATCCTTCCGCCTCAGCCTTCCGAGTAGCCGGAACTACAGGCGCACGCTACCACGCCCGGCTAATTTTTGATTGATTGTAGAGATGAGGTCTCGCCAAGTTCCCCGGGCGGGTCTCGAACCTGCGGGCTCAGGCAATCCACTCACCTCAGCCTCCCAAGGCGCGGGATTACAGGCTGAGCCACCGAGCCCGGCTGATGTGTGGTTTTTAAATGAGTGTTAAATTTTATCAAATACTTTTTTCAGCATTGGTTGATATGATTATTTGATTTTAGGGCTGTGGTTGAAGAACTGGAGTATAATTTCCTTGCAAGCTGTCAGCTGGGGTTTTCTTATAGCTCCTAGAAGCCTCTGTCTGGTTCTTGCATGTAGGCCCCTGCATCTCAGAAGAAAAAGTAGCACATAACATCCTTTTTATGCTTAGGCTCTCTCTGCCTTCTCCTGCCATCTCTCTGACTTCAGCTAGAGAAAGTTATCTGCTTTTGTGGGCTTATATGATCATTTTGAATCTCTCTAGTTTAAGGCCCTTGATCTTAATTACACCCTCAAAATTCCTTTTGACATGTAATGTAACATATTCATCGGTTCCAAGGATTAGGGCATGGACATCTGGAGTGCCATCCTGCCTACAATAGTCTCCCATTTTCCATTGTTTTCTGGCGTTTGTACTATTACATAACATTATTCACCCTTTACAATGTATCAAGTACTATTCTAAACTTTTTATGCCCAGCGGTTCACTTGTCTTAATAAAAACTCTATTGTGTGTGTACTATTATTGTTCTTATCTTTACAGATGAGGAAACTGAGACACAGGAAGGGTAAGAAAACTCTGTAAGGTCTGAAAGCTAGTATGTGGCAGAACACGGATTTGAACCTAGACCAAATGGCTCCCAAGTCAGCATTCTTGACATTTCAATACATTGCTGCCTTGCAACTTACCATTTGATTTTTTTGTTGGTCCAATGGCTGTAACAGGTTTTGGAGGACACGTAGTAGTCTCTGCCACAATATTCTAATTGTTTCTATTTATCATTAAATAATTCCTCACTTTACTTTGCTGCTTTTAGCCTGACATTCTTTATTATCTGATTTTGATATTGACATTTCTGTTTTCTTTTTGTTTCTATTTTCCTTACTTCGCTTTCTCCTTCTACTCTTTTTCCATTTACTTAAGTGTATCTTCGTAAAGTCAGAGAGTAGGGATTGTATTGAGCCCATCTAACAAGCTCTGTCTTTTAAGAGATTAATTCAGGTCCATTTATATTAAAAGTAACAGTCAATTTACTAGGTTTTCTTATCTAACATTTTTGTTATGTTTCTCATGTAATTTACATCAGTTTCCTCTTATTCCTAATTCTTATGTCTTTAAATTTATTGAATGAGCTATTGATTTCGATGTTTTCTATGCAAATTTGGAAGTCTTACTAATTTTTAGCATTTATTTAATGGTTACTACCTCTTTCCCTACATTCATTCAGTCCATTTCTCTACTACTTTTTGTAAACAAAATACTACTTTTTTCACCAAGACATACTTTTTCTCCCATGAAACTTTTACAAATCACCATGGCTTTTCTTTACAATCTAAGAATTTGACTCAAAGCCTGTCCTAGCTAACTCTGCTTCTATTTACGATGTAGAACTCCATAAGAAAATGTGCTCCTACCCAACAACAGCAACAAAAGAAACCAGGTAATTTATTTAAATAAAAATAAAAACTTTCTTAAGCCTATCAGAAGATATGAAGACACACAGCAATCAAATGAAATAAATTCCAAAGAGTAAGAAAACCTTAAAAGGAGAGAGAGGAAGCACAAACTATTTCATCTTGGGCACAGCATGAAAGAAACAGATAATCATCATAAAAGTAGATACTAAGAAATCAGCTAAAGTTTTAACAAATTCTTAAAAACTGAGTAGAGTCTAGTGTAATAGCTTAAAAATCACTGGAAGCCACAAACCCAAGTGGATTTCTTACTGACAGTCTATATTTCACTGTACTTTACTGAGTACTACAAAAAAGATTGTGGGTGAGGCAGGAACAAGTCAACTTCTGATTATACTGACTCAACTTTTCATACCAACAGCCCAAAGAAGAGGCATAACCATTTTGGGACATAAGTTCTATTTATTTCTATCTCTACTAATTCTTAACACAGGATATTCAGCATTAAATATTTTTTTTAAAATGAGACACACCAAAAAAAAGGAAGAAAAAAACAACCTGTTGTCAAGAAACAAAGTACTCAACTGAACCAGATTAAGTAATGATTCAGATGTTAAAACTATCAAAGACTTAAAAATAACTATGATTAACATGATGAAGAATCAAGGAGAAAACACAAAATGCATACTTGAACAGATGAAGAATCTCAGCAAAGTTGAAACAATAAAAATAGTTCAATAAAAACATGATGTAATAATAATATGTGGGTATTTTTATCAAAACTTAAATTAATTGAAATTAAATAAAATGTACAGCTTCATTCACTCAAACTACATTTCAAGTGTTTTAATAGCCACATGTAGTTAGTAGATGCTATATTGGACAACGCAAAAAATATTTTCACGAACCTGAAAAATTCTACTAAATAACACTGTTATCTATTTTTTTTAAATGTTTTGATTGTCTTATCAGAAGATTGGATACAGTTAAGGAAATAATTGATGCACTTGAAGATATGTCAATAAAAATTACTCAAACTGAAATACAAAAAGGGAAAAAGAGTTTAGAAAAAAACAGCATGTATAAGGGCTCTGCTGTATCCAACAGTCTAACTATAGGTGATTGGGTACCCAATCAGGGAAAAGAAAAAAAGCACAGGAAAGAAGAAATATTTGAAGAGATAGTAACTGAAAATTTTTCAATATCAATGAAACACAACATAGATCCCATAGTTCTGAGAACCGCACATAGGATAAATACAACACAAATGCAGCTCTAGATATATGAAGGAGAAACCCCCAAAAAACCGGAATTATCTTTTGGAGGACAGGCCACTGGTAGTACAATCTACCCCTGCTAGGTAAGTGTTCTAGGAACCCATCAGCATCAGTGTACCAGTTAGTGTTGTTGTGAGAGATTGCATTTGTCTTCTGTGAAATTTTGGGGGAGATTCTTTCAACTCATTTGCCCATTCGATGGACAATTTACCAGTATACCTGCCTACACTGTGCTGAGTGTTCAGCAGTTTTTGACCAAAATGGCATGACCTCCATGCCCCACACTCACTATTCACCTGAACTTGTCCCAAGTGACTTTTTTTGGTTTCTCTAGATGAGAAAAATCCTCAAATGGTAATGTTTTGCCAATATGGAAGAGGTGAAACAACAAATGCCAGAAGCACTAAAATGCATCAAAACTGATGGGTTCATAAACTGTTGAGTGGTAGAAAAAGTATCTCGAAAGGTGTATTGCATCAAATGGAGAGTACTTTGAAGGTGACTGAAGTTTAAACAAGTAAGAATAAATATACATTTTTTTGTAAATAAATTTCAATTTTGAAGGAGGATCCTTCTTCATATCATAATCAAATTGCTGAAAACCAAAAACATACAGAGATATTGAAGGCTCTGAAAGAAAAAAGAAACACTGCAAACATGAGAATTATACAAGATATCTTGCCAAAGGCTATGCAAACCAGAAGACAGTAGAAGAATGTCTTTAAAATACTAAAAAATGATCAACCTAGAATTCCAAAGAAAGTTAAAATATCTTTTAAAAAGGACAAAATACCAGACTTTCAGACAAAAACAGAAAATTCAATGCCATCAGACCCATACCAAAAGAAATGCCAACTCAGGTTGTTAAGGTAGAAAAAAGTATGCTACTATGTGCAAATTTACACGCAGAGATTTCAAATGCCGAAAAATGATTAAATGATGAGATTCATTAACATCAATTCAATCTTAATAATAAGCACAATAAATACAAGTTATTTGTAAATATTCAAACTAAAAGGCATAGATTGTCAAATTGGATATTTTTTTAAGTAAACGCCAACTATATGTATATGTTGTATACAACAAACCTACTTTAAGTATAAATACACAGGTTAAAAGTAAAAGAATGAGAAATATATATCTGGCAAAGACCAATCAAAACAAAACTAGGTTGTATATATTAATAATTGGCAAAATAAATTTCTGAACAAGAAATGTTTCAGGGATAAAGAATTCTTAATCACACATTACATAATCAGTAAACAATCAATTTATCAAGAGACAAAAACCTAAATACGAGGCTGGGCTCAAGCCTGTAATCACAGCACTTTGGGAAGCTGACGCAAGAGGATTGCCTGAGCTCAGAGGTTCGAGACTGGCCTGGGCAACTTGGCGAGCTCTCATCTCTACAATAAATCCAAAAACTAGTCAGGCATGGTGGTACACGCTTGTGGTTCCAGCTCCTTGGAAGGCTGAGGTGGAAGAATCGCCTGAGCCCAGCAAGTCGAGGCTGCAGTGACCATGAGCATGCCACTGCACTTCAGCCTGGGCAACAGAATGTGTCAAAAAAAAAAAAAAAAATCCTAAGTATGTATTCACCTAATAATTGAGCTATTTTTTTTAAAAAAAGTAAAAGCTGATAGAACTGAAAGAAAATATGGAAAAGTTCACAATTATAATTAGAGATTGCAATACTCTTCTCAAAATTAATTGATAAAAAAATTGACAAAAATATCACAAGGATGTGAAAGACCTGAACCACACCACCAAAAAAACTTAATTGACATTAAAATATTCATTTTAAAAAATCCAATCAACAAAACTGAAATGCATATTTTTTCATATTTATTAAATAAAACAGTGTTAAAGATAGACTATATTCTTGAACTATAAAATAAATCTCAATAAATTTAAAAGAATTGAAATCATCAAATGATACATAGAAAATTGTAGTGAAATTAAACTAGAATTCAACAGAAAAATATACAGAAAATCTCCAAATATTTGAAAATTAGCATCACACTTCTAAATAGCCCATTGACTAAAGACGAGATCACAAGAAAAATTCGAAAACATTTTGAATTTTATAAAAATGGAAAGATAATATGTCAAAACTTATAGAATGCAGACAAAGCATTAGTTGTGGGGTGCTTGTGTCAAATATTTATATTAGAAAAAAATAAATGTCTCAAATGAATGCTCTAAGCTTCCATCTTGAAAAGCTGGAAGAAGTAAAGTAAATTAAACTTAAAGCAAGCAGAATGAAGAAAATAATTTTAAAAAGAATAGAAGTCAGTGAAATTGGGGAGAAAGAGAGGGAGAAATCAAGAAAGACTTAAACTTAAGACTGGAAACTAAAACTACTACAGGAAAACAGGGAGAAAGCTCCATGGCATTGCTATGGACAATGTTTTTGTTGTTGTTGTTGCTGTTTTAATATAACCCACAAAGCACAGGCAACAAAACCAAAAATAGACAAGTGGGATTATATCAAATTAAATAACTTCTGCACAGCAAAGGAAACAATCAACAGAGGGAAAAGACAACAAACAGAATGGGAAAAATATTTGCAAACTATACTTCTGATAAGATGTTAATAACCAACATATATATATGGGACTCAATTCAATAGCAAGAAAGCAAAAACCCAAATAAGAAATGGTCCTAAGCAGACATTTCTCCAAAGAAGATCTATGAACAAGTGCATGATATCACTAAACATCAGAGAAATGCAAATTAAAACCACAATGAGATAATACCTCAGACCTGTTAGAATGGCTGTTACCAAAAAGATGAGATATAACAACTGTTGGGATAATGTGGACAAAAAGGAACCCTTGTACATTGTTAGTGGAAATGTAAATTAGTATAGCCATTATGGAATACTTATATAGGTCATTCAAAAAGTTAAAACTGGAATTACCATATGATCCAGCAGTCAAAAGATGAGGTCAATCACATGAAGCCAAGCTCTTCCCAGTAACATGTTTAATTTTCATTTGAAGCACCACCTGTTAAAATCTAAAATTTGAATAACTCTCTCTTTCTTGGAATACAAGTTCAACCAACTAAAAAGGCCCTGGCGTGACATGGTCTAGATAGTCAAAATATAAACACAATTCAATCACACATCAAATAAACGGTAAAGCCTGTCTAAAATACTAGATAGAGCATGCTCCAACTCATCACTGACGCAATTGTATACCAAGGTGTCTGGGGACACCCTCCTAAAATCACAATAAGATTGCAATCAAGCAACTAAAAGCAGACATTAAGATTAAATGGTTACAGCTAACATTACACTTAATGGTGAAAACTTGAAACCCTTTTCCCCTAAGATCCAGAATAAGGCAAGGATGACCAGTTCTGCCACTTTTATTCAACATAGCGTGGAAAGTTCTTACTGGAGAATTTATGCAAGAGAGACAAATGAATGCCACCCAAATTGGAAAGGAAAAAGTGAAATGATCACAGTTTGCTGACAATATGGTATCTGTTAAATATGTATATATATAAAACCCTAAAGTTTCTACTAATAAAATTGCTTGTGAAAACTAATAAACAAATACAAATAAAATTACAGGATACAAAATCAACACAAAAATTAGTAGTGTTTCTGTACACTAACAACAAACTTTCTGAAAAAGAAAGCAAGAGAACAATTCCATTAACAATAGCTGCAAAAAAAAATGCAAAATACTTAGGAATAATGAAGGAAGTAAGGTATAAAACGTTAATAAGAGAAACTGAAAAAGACACAAATAAGTAGAATGATATCCTGAGTTTATGAATTGGAAAAATTAATATTGTTAAAATGTCTATACTACCCAAAGCAATCTACAATTTCAATGCAATCCCTACCCAAATTCCAATGGCATTTTTTATAGAAATAGAAAAAAACTATCCTAAAATTCATTAGAACCATGAAAAAAATGAAATAGACATGGCAATCATGGTTAAAAAAAAAAAAAAAGAACAAGGCTGAAGGCATCATACTACCTAATTTTAAGCTAGACTACAAAGCAGTAATAATTAAAACAGCATGGCACTGGCATAAAAAATAGTCTCTTTGACCAATAAAGCAGAATAGAGAATCCAGAAATTATCCCATGCATGTATGATCAATTGATTTTCAACATAGTTTCCAAGGACAGTCTCTTCAGTAAATAGTGTTGGTAAAACTGTATATCCATATGCAAAGGAATGAAATTAGACTCTTCTCTCATGCCATACACAAAACTCAAGTCAAAATCAATTAAAGTCATTGTTTAAGAAATACATTTTATAAGACTATGGCTCCCACAGATGGCAATTCCTCTGGGCAAAGTAAATTAAAAACCTTCTGAAAAGGATTCATCATTCGAGATGTCATTGGAAACATTTGTGATTCATGAGAGGAGGTCAAAATATCTATGTTAACAGGAGTTTGGAAGAAATTAATTTCAACCCTCATGGATGATTTTGGGAGTGTCAAGACTTCAGTGGAGGAAGGAACTGCAGTTGGGGTAGAAATAGCAAGAGAACTAGAATAAGAAGTGGAGCCTGAAGGTGTGACGGAATTCCTGCTATCTCATGATAAAACTTGAACGTATGAGGAGTTGCTTCCTATGATGAACAACAAAAAAAGTGGTTCTTGAAATGAAATCTACTCTTGGTGAAGATGCTGTGAATGTTGTTGAAATGACAACAAAGGATGTAGACTATTACACAAACTCAGTTGATACAGCAGCAACAGGATTTGAGAGAATTGACCAATTTTGAAGGAAGATTTACTGTGGGTAAAAGGCTATCAAACAACATTGCATGCTACAGAGAAATCTTTCATGAAATGAAGTGAGTTGCTGTGGACAGCTTCACTGCTTTCTTAGTTCAAGAGATGGCTACAGCCATCCTAACCTTTAGTAACCACCACCCTGATCAGTCAGCAGCCGTCAACATCAGAATAAGACTCTCCACCAGCAAAAAGATTATGACTCACTGAAAACTCAGATGATCATTAGCATTTTTAAATTAAGATATATGCATAGTATTTTTAAATTAAGATATATGCATTGTTTTTAAGACATAATGTTATTGTACAGATAATAGACTACAGTACAGTATAAACATAATTTTATGTGCACTGGAAAATCAAAAAAATCATATGACTATTGTTTTACAATATTTACTTTATTATGATGGTCTGAAGCAGAACACAATCATTTCTAAGAATTGCCTGTAGTTGGGTAAGGAAACAGAGGCTTAGAAAGAGGAGACTCCAGCTAACACACAAACTAGAAACTCTGCCCTACACCAAATAATATTTAAACAATTAAATATCATTTAATTATCTGATTTCATTATGCATTTGCTTAAAGGTAAATATTTCTTGAGGGAGTTAAATCTATTGGTATTTTGCTCCATATTGTGAATTATATATGACAGATAAGAATGTAATAGAAAATAATAACTTGTTATTATAACCTATAGTGATGGCCCACTTACATGTTGGTAACTAGATGGCTCTTTATTTGCCTGGACCCTTATATTAATATGCAAATGAATAGGTAGGAACTGAAAAAGCTGAAATGCTTCTTCAGCAAACTAAAATGTAAAAGCTCCCAGAAATATATCTGGAAGAAAGGCGACAAAAGTTGTAACTCTAAACACCAAGGAGAACAAAGGGACATTTGATGGTTTTGTGGTAAAGGAAAGGACAGTAGAGAGAAAAAGGTTTTTTGGAGGGTTTTTCTTGAGTTGGAGTCTCACTCTGACACCCTGGCTGGAGTGCAGTGGCATGCTAACGGCCACCACAGCCTCAACCTGCTGGGCTCAGGTGATCCTTCTACCTCAGCCTTCCAAGTAGCTGGAACTACAGGCACGCGCCACCACACCCGGCTAATTTGCTTACTTATTGTAGAGATGAGGTCCCGCCAAGTTGCCCAGGCTGGTCTCAAACCTGCAGGCTCAGGCAATCCTCTCACCTCGGCCTCCCAATGTGCTGGGATTACAGGCATGAGCCACCAAGCCCAGCCTGAGAAAAAGGTTTAAGATACACTTTAGGTTTTTTGCCATAGACATATGTGACATAGCCGCTCTCCTCCAAATCACCTATGAAATAGCCAATACATTCTATACTGCCCACTACTTTTTTTCAGAAGCAAACTCTTTCAGGGAAACTCATAGAAAACAATGAAGAAACAGCTGACATCTGAGTTATCCCTGGATTGAAAACTATGGGAATTAGAGTCTCAATTGCAGGTTAGTCCCCAAATGGAAAGCATGATTGGAGAGCCTGAGGCCTGTTGACAGAGAGGAAGTGTGGGCATAGTATCACAGGTGGGCGCTGTGGCTCTCCAGAAGGGAGCACCGAGATACTGATTATCTGAGGACTAGGCAAGCGGGCAAAAAAGGAGGGAGAGATGTGATCCTACAGTAAAGTGTATCAGATATTGCTATGCCATCCTTCAAAATGTGGCTCTCAGCCAGGCTTGGTGGCTCAGCCTGTAATCAGCCTCGCTTTGGGAGGCCGAGGTGAGTGGATTGCCTGAGCCCGCGGGTTCAACTTGGCAAGACCTCATCTCTACAATAAATCAAAAATTAGCCGGGCGTGGTAGCTCGCGCCTGTAGTTTCAGCTACTTGGAAGGCTGAGGCGGAAGGATCGCCGGAGCCCAGCAGGTTGAGGCTGCGGTGGCCGGGAGCAGCCACTGCACTCCAGTCTGGGTGACAGAGTGAGACTCCAACTAAAAAAAAAAAAAAAAATGTGGCTCTCACCAAAAATCTAGAAATCATTCCTGATTCCACTCTTTCATTCTCCTCTCTCTCACGCTAACCTGACTGCAATTATAGAGTTATAGTATTTTTTTTCTCAAGAAGCTGAGTTGATGATCAGAATTTTCTCAATCTTTTTATTCTATAAATTTTTCTTAACCATTTGTGCCTACCGTCACTGGACACTGTGGTGTCTGTGGGTTATTTTTATCACCAAATTATGTTTGGCTATTTTTATTTTATATGTCAACATTTCATGATATTGTAGAAACAAAAAAATATATATAATACTTCTAGGTATTCCACCAGTGGAAGACATGAAAGAACACTGACTTACATTATTTACTTTATTCCCGAAAATAACCCTATGAAATGGACGTTACTGCCTCCATTTTACAGACAAGGAAATTGAGTCTTGAGGATGGTAAGTCACTGAATGAAGATCTCACAGTTGTGAACTTGTGGAGCTGTATTCAAGGCCAGATTCTGATTACAAAACCCAAGGAGAAAAAAGAAAGAAAGAAGAGGTGAGTGGATTGCCTGAGCCCGCGGGTTCGAGACCCGCCTGGGCAACTTGGCGAGACCTCATCTCTACAATAAATCAAAAAGTTAGCCGGGCGTGGTAGAGCGCGCCTGTAGTTCCAGCTACTTGGAAGGTTGAGGCGGAAGGATCGCTGGAGCCCGGCAGGTCGAGGCTGCGGTGGCCGGGAGCGGCCACTGCACTCCAGTCTGGGCAACAGAGTGAGACTTCAACTCATAAAAAAAAAAAAAAAGAAAAGAAAAGGGTATCAGAGATAAGCTCCCAAATTGGCCTCGAGCCTTGCTTGCAGAAATCATTTGTTTGTACTACAAATCCTTGTTTGCAAACCACAAGTCCCTGGAGCCTCCTTTGCCGCAATGTCATAGCTTGTCTCTACCTAAAAGTGCCATGATTATGGATGAGTTAAGCCGCTGATCACATTTTAAAAATAGACATAAATAAATAAGTATGCCCTTGTGATTTGTAATCTGACTATAAATAGAGGCTTATGGAAACTTAAAAGGCTAATCAGGGATGGTCCTCTGCTAGTAGCATGTATGTGCTACTTAGAAAGGGTTCCTCTTCTTCAAGACAGCTCACTCTCATCACAAGACATTGATTTGCTAAAACTACAGACTTCAATTCCACCCACAGGGAAATTATCACACGCACAGATACCCAATGTCTTTGGTGTACACCACTCCCCTCCTCTGAGTTAGGTTCAGGCATAAGCTGGGCAACCACTTGGGTGGCCCTGCTTTAGGCATCATACACAGGGAAGTTTAGTTAGATGCTTCCTTCCATAATGGTGAGTTTTATGGAGTCCCAGTTTCACCAAACATTTATACATAAAGTGTTCTGGTTTCTCTACTATCATGCAATATGCATATTCCTGAAAAACATCCCATTCTGCAAAATTTTGCACTAAAACTAGCAAGGTCCATGGGAAGACAGGATTAGGAGCAGATCATTCGAAATTCATGCAACTTTCTAAACACAGCATTAATTTTTTTTTTTTTTTTTTGAGTTGGAGTCTCACTCTGTCACCCAGGCTGGAGTGCAGTGACACACTCACGGCCACCCCAGCATTGACCTGCTGGGCTCTGGCGATCCATCTGCCTCAGCTTTCCAAGTAGCCAGAACTACAGGCATGCACTACCACTCCCAGCTAATTTTTTTTATTATTATTTACTGTAGAGACGAGGTCTTGCCAAGTTGCCCCGGCCGGTCTCAAACCCTAAGGCTCAGGCAATTCACTCGCCTCAGCCTCCCAAAATGCTGAGCCGAGCCACCAAGCCTGGCTGCATTAATTTCAAAAAACTAAAAATAATACATTTTTTAAGTGTGAGAGATACTAGTAATTAAAGAAGTGATAGCTCTGCATGGTTTGCCTCCTTCCCAGTTATGTAAAAGAGATGCCTGAACATTTATCTCACTACTAGAAGAAAGTGATTGGCAGTAGCGGGACACTGCCAGGGGATGGGGGGGCACATAACATCAATAAGCGTGCCCACACTTTACCTGCATGATGACCACATATGTACCTAACCCTCATTTGTACCCCCACGTTCTTAAAATAAAATAAAATAATTATTTTTTAAAAAGAATAAAAATGGTCAGTCAGTAACAAGTTCAGGGGGAAAAAAGGGGGAAAGAAATGCTACAGAAAATACAAGGCTTTGCCTTTTTAAAATGTGGAGCTTGCTTTACTGCAAGGCAGGATGGAGGTTGTTGCAGAGACGAGTGAACCAAAGTCAGGAAGAGCCACGCAAACAATCACATCCAGAGAGATCATGTAGTCAAATTGACCTGAGGGGAAAGCTGGACAGGCAGTTAGTCTTAGTCTCCATCAGTCCAAGTCCTGCATCACCCCCGCCCCCACCAAGCAACCTGCTGCATCCAAGACCTTCATATATTTTGTACTCAGTTACTGGTACTTGGTGCTGCAGGAATGTGCAGGAATCATGAATGTGCAGGAAAAAGCCTCATACAAATCAATAGCTAGGGCATCATCCAGGCAGTCTCCCCTCACTTACCAGTTATAAATGAGCCAATTCACATTACACAAATACACATCATAGCAGAACACACATGTTATCCTCTTTCTGCAAATGAGGAATGTGGGAAATAGAAAAGTTGAGAAATTTGCCTAGGATTAACAATCAGTAAATTCTGCGACCAAGATTTGAACTCAAACTCTTAATCACTTTGCAAAATTGCTGCTTTCAGGGTTCATAGATGGTGTCAATAATGAAAACTTCCTTTGTATTCAAATTGTTCATATACTGACTTATCTTCCATTCCACCCGCAGGTCCAAAACTATAGTCATGCATGTCAGGAACTCCTAAGGACTCCTAAGGATCAACTGCTCTCAACAGTTGGTTAGGATAGTGAAAACCCTGCATGGATCTCCTCTATACCTTCTGAATGCAAAAGGTATAGTCCATAGGTGCTCCTGGCTTAGAAAAATAATCTACTGATATTATTATAAATCTAAGAGCAAAATTCCATTATTCCAGTAGATCTGATAGAGAGCTTCATAATTCTCCTACAAATTGATGCTCCATAATTAGTCCACATACTCATATGTAGAAACAGCCGGTGATCTAAGTTCAGTAGGTTTTATACTGTCTGATTCTCTGGATTGGCATTCTCTGAAATCAAGTCCCCACTTTCCTGACAGCAGCAGGAGTTACTGTTCATTCTCTGCCCCCACAGAAATGAGTCCTGGGAGGTAGGAAACCATCTGTCTTTCTCACAGTTACTTTTCACACACCTGAAGTATTGCTTTGATCTGAAGGCAAGATGTGCTACAATAACCCATTCCCTACTCCTTCCGCCTCTGTCAATTTCTCTCTCTTTTCTATTTAAACCTAGCACTTGGGGTCTGTTGCTTCTCTTTTTTGGTCAGGCACAGATACATTATAGAACAAAAAGGAAAAGCAGTATATGCAGAGTTATTCATGATAACCCATGTGTTGGTTTATTTTTGTCTTTAATAAAATATTTGCCAGGCAACTTAGTGAGACCTCATCCCTCCAATAAATCAACAGTTAGCCAGGTGTGATAGCTTATGCCTGTAGTTCTGGTCACTTGGAAGGCTGAGGCAGACAGATCCCCGGAGCCCAGCAGGTCTACGCTGGGGTGGCCATGAATGTGCCACTGCACTCCAGCCTGGGTGACGGAGTAAGACTCCAACTCAAAAAATAAACAAATAACAAAAATAAAATATTTGCTATGTTTTTTTCAAATAGTTAATCAGTTTGCCTGATTCGTTTCTCACTTTGGTCTTACACCAAAAATTACATTTCAGGCTTAATATGTAGAAATCCAAAAAGGTATACACATGTGTTCAAATTAGCTCTTTAGGCTTTGAGTAGTCTAGGAGATTTTTGTTTCCAAGTTGAAAAAAAAATTTAGTCTTTAAAAATAATTTTAATTTTTCATTACAAATACGAATATATATAAACCAATATTTGCCTCCCACAAACACCAGAACCATTTCTAACTCTGAAACTATATTTATTGGCATTTACAAAACAAAATAGGTACAAATTTTCTTGTTACATTTTTGGTTAGATTTGCAGTTTTGAACTGAACATTTTGAAGTTTTTTAAAATTAAAATTAGAAAATTTCATCTCACACACACACACACACACACACACACACACACACGCCACTAACTATGGCCAGCAATAAGCTTGCCTTGAAATGATCTTCACCACTTTGCAGTTTCCAGCTTCACATCACATGACTGAGGCAGAAAAAGAGGTCATGGAAGGCCATACTATTGAAGCTTTTTCCAATTTACAAACCCTCAACCATTTCCCGAGGGATTAAAGTATTGAGCACACAGGTCAGATGAGTTCAAAACTGCCTCCATGATGCTCTGCATAGTAATTGCAAAAGATATAAGTTGTATCACTTGCCAAAAACATCTGAATCTCTCCAGAGCTGACTCCGAGCCTGCATAAGTGGAATCAGAAGTAAGAGCAAACATATTTTTAACCGTTTGAGCCAAATTCAGTAGCTATTTTGCATTTATCCTCTAGGGAGATAGAATAGCATCGTGGCTAAGAACATGGGCTTTGGCGACACATTGTCAGTTCAGCCACTTGCTAGTTGGATGGGGTTAAGCAAATTACTTAACCTCCTTAAGTTTAATATCAATAAAATGAGAATCAAAGTTGATAATTTGTGTAAAGCTTTTAGCACAATGCCTGGCAATAGTGAACATTCAATAAATGCTGTTTACTAAGAAAGCACAGCACAAGTCATAAGTCTTTGCTAATATACATAGTATGTTCAGAACACAGATCATAAGAACATTAGAAATTAACTTTTAGAATCATTTTGCAAAGGGTCTACTGCCATGAGTTAGACACAGCCTGAGAAAACCTAGGTTAGTCTAGGTTGAGTAAAACTACAGTTCCTCAGAATAATTGAGAAATTCATCAAGAGGAGAAGGGCCAAGATGGCAGACTGGAGACACCTGATGACTGCTTCTCTCAGCAGAAGGGTTTGAAAGAGGAATGAAAGCTGGCTCTTTGGAGATCTTCCTGGAATCTCAAGCTAAGTTTCATTGGATGGACACCTGGAGCCACAGAAAATGAAGAGCTTCAAGCCTCAACCACCTCCAAAAATGGCCCCGGCTTGAGACCAAGATAGTGCCCTCGATGAAGGGAGTGGTGAGTGAAAGGAAGATATTTTACATACCACCCACAAATCACTGCAGTCTTCACCAAGGGAGAGAAAATTTAGATTTTCTCCCCCATCCAACATCTCCTCCAGACTGGCCAAGTATAGAAAACTGCCTGGAATCAGAACAGGGGCACCAGTTGGGTCTACATGGGACCCAGAAGACTTTAGTTCCTGGGGAGTCCCAGCACTGGCAGCTGCAAAACCCCCAAAGAGAAGCCCTACAGGGCACACTCTACAGGGGTGGTCTGCGCCTTGTAGGTACTCCCCTCCTCCCTCCCTCTCCAGCCCCCTGCCAGAACAATGGGCCTACCCGGGGGACATTTCTCCAATCACATCGTTGCCCATCCTGGCCCCAGAACAGGGCTGCAAACATAGCTTGCCCCCATGGGAAGGGTCAGGGCTGGCATCATTGCCTTTGCCCTTCCTATGGAGCAGGGCAGGAACTAAGAGGCAAAGCACCTCTGTGACTCCTGCCAAGTCAGGGCTTCAGCATCCAGTTGACGAGAGGCTGTCTGAGCACTTCCAGTCTATGGGTCACTAAGCACTTTCAGTCTATGTTTGGGACATCCCCCTCCCAGTCACAAATAAGGCATAGCCATACCCCGCCCACTTGTGGACTGAGGAAGAAGTGCATAGTCTCCTCAGGCAAGGCGGTGTCCTGTCTTCTGATCCTGTGTGAGAGGAACAGGCTGCTCTATGCCCACCTGCTTACATGTACCAGAGTTGAGTCATGAGACTCCATGGCCTTTAAACCCTGCTGACATAACACGCCGGCTGTGGAGGGAGGCACCAGAGTTCCCAGCCAGCCAGGGCCCATGGTGCTTGTGCTCGAATCCTTCAGTTGAGGCGGACTTGCTCTACCCCTACCAGATTGTGCTGGTGTAGCCGGGCCAGCTGGTTTCCCACCAGGTCACCATCCTTGCTGCTGCCTCTGTTCGTCCCTCCAACAGGTGGGACATAGGAGGAAGGTCACTTCCACAGCTCCCAGCCAGCACCACTGCCTCCATCTCAACACCACAGTCAAGAAGGGAGTGAGGAGACAGACTGCTTCTGTATGCCACAAGTCCCACAACCAGACGCATACCTCATGGTTCTAAACCAGACAGGGACCCCTGGTACCATGTAGCCACCCCACCCAGCCTGATCATCACAAGTGTGGAGCAGCCTCAAAAGATACCATTGCCCCCCCACACACACACCCAACACTAAGTTTCTGTCACCTCAGCCCCTGCAGGCTGTGGGGCAGGAAGAGAGTGGGGGAGGCAGAACACTAAAGGAAGCCAACAGGCCATATACAGCACACACCACAGATATTCCTATAAGGAAAAACAAATAATTTTGATAATAAAAATCAAGTAAGGAAACAACACAAACTGTCACCCCAATAATAGCAACTTAAAAATAAATAAAAAATAAATAAAAACAGAAGGATATGCCCTCACAGATGGGGAAAAAAAGAAAAAAATACACCAACAATCCTCAAAGTCAAAATGATTTGATACCCACAAAGGATCCTTCTAGTTCTCAAGTAAAGGAACCTATTCAGAATGATGTGTCTCTGATGACAGACATAGAATTCAGATTATGGATGGCAAAGAGACTCAATGAGTTCCAAGACAATGTGGACACCCAAATCAATCAGGTCATGAAAACAGTACAGGAAGTGAAAGTTGACCTGGTTATCCTAAGAAAGAACAAAACTGAACTTCAGAAAATAAAGATTCCAATCCTGGAATTTCAAAACTGAATAGCAAGTCTTAACAGCAGAATCGACCACTTAGAAAAAAAAGAATCTCAGAGCTTAAAGATCAAACCATTGAATTAACCTAGTTTGACAAAAATAATGAGAAAAGAATTAGGAAAAATGAGCAAAGTTTATGAGACGTTTGAGATTCTGTAAAAAGACCAAATCTTTGGTTCATTTGCATTCCTTAGAGAGAAGAGGAAACTGACAACATCCTGGAACAAGCCTTTCAAGCTGTTGTCCAAGAAAATTTCTTCACTAGAAACGTGGCCATGCAGACATAATAAATTCGGAAAACTCCTGTGAGGTATTATAGGAGAAGACCATCCCCAAAGCACATAATGATTAGATTTGTCAAGGTGAGCATGAAAGAAAAACTTGTAAAGTGGCTAGAAAGAAGGGATAGACCACTTACCAATGGAGACCCATCATAATTGCAGCAGATCTCCCAACAGAATCTTACAAGCCAGAAGGGAGTGGGGACTCATTTTTAACATTTGTAAAAAGAAAAAAAAAGCAATTCTAGCCAAGAATTTCTTACACTGCCAAACTAAGCTGCATTAATAAAGAAGAAATAAAATCTTTCCAAGATAAGTAATCCCTAAGAGAATATGTCACCTTCAGACTGGCCCTTAAGTAGATGCTTAAAGAAGTTCTAAACATGGAGATAAAATAACAATATGACCCATAACAAAAGCATAGGTAAGCAGAGTTTACAAACCATACAAATCAATCACTAAGTCTAGAACGAAAAGCAACTTTTTAACAACAATATGTCAGGAACAAACCTCCACATATCAACAGTAACCTAAAAGTTAACAGACTAAATACACAACTCAGAAGTCACAGAGAGGCAAACTATATAAAGAAACATGATCCATACTTCTGCTGCCTTCAGGAAACCCATCTCACTGAAAATGACACCCACAGGCTCAAGGTAACGGGTTCGAGAAAAATCCTCCATACAAATGAAAAACAAAAAAAGAGCAGGAGTACTATTCTTTTATCAGATAAAACAGAAGTTAAACCAATATAAGTTAAAAAGGACAATGAAGGGCACTACATAATGATAAAGGGCTCAATTTATCTACAAGAAATATCCATCTTGAATGCATATGCACTCAACATAGGCATATCCAGATTGATTTTTAAATTTCTAATTAATAAGAGAGGACATAGAAAGTCATATAATTATAATGGGAGATTTCAATATCCCACCAACAGTTCTAGACTGATTGTTAAGGCAGAAAACTAACAAATAAATTTGAGACCTAAACATGACACATGACCAATTTGATCTAATAGACATCCATAGAACATTTCACCTAACAACCAAGGAATATACATTTGTCTCATCAGCACATGGGACGTATGCTAAGATCAACTACATAGTTAGCCATAAATCAAGCATGAACAAATTTCAAAAAGTTAAAATCATACCAAGCATTATCTCATGTCACAGTGGAATAAAAATAAATATCATCAACAGGAACCCTCATAAGAACACAAACACATGGAAATTAAACAACATACTTTTGAATGACATTTGGGTTAACAGAAATCAAGACAGAAATAAAAAGAGCTCCAGAAACAAACAAAAAATCCAAATACAACATACCAAAACCTCTAGGATACCATAAAATTAGTGATGAGAAGAAAGTTTATAGCATTGTCCATGTGCGAGCGCATGCGCACACACACACGCACACACACACACACACACCAAAAAGTGATCTCAAGTAAACAGTCTAACATTGGACCTAAGGGAATTGGAATGACAAGAAAAATCCAGTCTCAAAACTTGTAGAAGGAAATAAATAATCAAAGTAAAATCAGAGCTAAATGAAACAGAGACCAAAAATCTATACAAAGGATTAATGAACCAAAACTCTGCTTCTTTGAAAGGATACATAAGATTGACAGACCCCTGTCCAGATTTACAAAAAAAAGAGAAAGAAAATTTGAATAAGCACAGTTAGAAATAGAAAAAGCTGATTCAATATATGCAAATCAAAATAACTACATAAACAAATGCAAAATCAAGAACCACATGATTATCTCAATAGATACAGATAAATCATTTGATAAAATTCAATGTCTTCTCTTTTTTTTTTGATAGTCAACTTCCAACATCTCTTCTTGATAAAAACCCTCAAAATACCTAAGTATCAAAGAAATGTTTCTCAAAATAATAAGAGCCGTCTAAGACAAAACTGTAGCCACTATCACACTTAATGGGCAGAGGCAGGAAACATTCCCTGTAAGAACTGGAAAAAGGCAAGGATGTCCACCCTCACCTATCCTATTTAACATAGTACTGGAAACCCTGGCCAGAGCAGTCAGGCAAAAGAAAGAAATTAGAGGTATTTAAATAGGAAAAGAGGATGTTAAATTATCTCTCTTCACAGATGATATGATTCTCTACCTAGAAAAGTTTATAGAATCTAAAAGGGGGGAAAAACCCTTCCTATCACAGATAAGTGACTTTGGTAAAATCTCGGGACACAAAAGCAATGCACAAAAATCAGTTGCATTTCTATACACCAACAAAAAGCTGACTGAGAACCAAATAAAAAGCATAATTCCATTCACAATAGACACACACACACACACACACACACACACGTGCGCACAAATTTAAATACCTCAGTATTCATCTAACCAAGCTCGTGGATTAGAAGACTCAATATCATAACGATGTCCATACTACCCAAAGCAATCTACAGATGCAATTTCCTATAAAACTACCAGAAATACTTTTCACAGACCTAGAAAAGACAATACTTAAATTCATATGGAAACAAAAAACAGCCTGAATAACTAAAGCAATCCTCAGCAAAAAGAATAAAGCTGGTGACATTGTTCTCCCATGCTTCAAACTTTACTACCTGGCTACAGTAACTAAGACAGCATGGTCCTGGTACAAAAATAGACACATAGACCAATGGAACAGGATTAAAACCACAGACCTTCAACCAACTCATCTTTGACAAAGCCAACAAAAACAAACGTTGGGGAAAGGAAACACTATTTAGGAAATGGTTTTTGGGAAAACTGACTAATTACATGAAGAAGAATAAAACTGTACCACTACTAATCACCATATACAAAAATTAACTCAAGATGGGTCAAGGACTTAAATGTAAAATTTTAAACTATACAAATCTTAGAAGAAAATCTAGGGAACACTCTCCTGGACATTAGCATAAGCAAAGAATTCATAGCCAAATCCCCAAAAGTAAATGCAGCAAACATTAAAATTAGCAAATGGGAACTTCTCAAGCCAAAAAGTAAAAAACTTCTGCACAATAAAAGAAACCATCAAGAGCATGAAGAGACAAGTCACAGAATGTAAAAAAAAAATATTTACAAGCTATGCATTTGATAGAGGCCTAACATCCAGGATCTACAAGGAATACAAATGAATTCACAAGGGGAAAAAAAAAAATCTCATGCTTCTCTTGCAGTATGACTATACATCACTGCTCTGTTGAAGGTAGTTGGAGCCACTTTTGCTTTGACCAGTGAAATGTCAACAGAATTGACATGTGCCACTTCCGAGCAATACTGACTCTTTTTTGTTGGGCTTCTTTTGCTGGACACAAGATTTTGAGATTCGTTCATGTTGTTGCATGCATCAATATTTTGTTCCTTCTTGTTGCTGATTAGTGCTCATTGTCTGATTATACCACAATTATACCACAATTCTCCTGTTGAGGATCAGTTACAATGTTTCTAGTTTAGACTATAATAAATAATGTTGTTATGAATATTCTTATGCAAGCCTTTAAGAACATGTGTTTTCAATTTTCTTGTGTAAATACTTAGGAATAGAATTACTGGGCCATAAGAAAAATTCATGTTTAATTTTACAAGAAACTACTCCACAGTTTTCCAAAGTGAGAGTTCCTGTTGGACTACCTCATCACTAATATTTGTTATCTGTCTTTTTAATTTTAATCATTCCAATGGGAGCAAAGTGGCAATTCATTGTGGATTTGATCTGCATTTCCCTAATTACTAATGATTCTGAGCATCTTTTCTTTTGTTGATTGGCTATTTGAATATCCTCTTCAAATTTTGCTCAAGAGTTTACCTAATTTCTTTGGGCTATTTAGTTTTTTCATATTGTGATGTCACTTTATTATTTTCAATGAAATAAATTTCTTATTTTTCTTTCTATTACATTTAGAGCTTTTAGCACCCTCTCTAAGAAATTTTTGCCTACCCCAAGATTGTGAAGATAGCATAGACTTTATTCTTATGAAAGAAGCTTTTGCCTCTAGAAAATTTACAATTTTAGTTTTTTATGTTAGGTTCATCTTCACTCAAATTAACTTTGAATGCAGTGAAAGGTGAGTGTCAGGGTTCATTTTTCCCATATATTTGCCAGCTATTGTAGCCCTGTTTGTTGAGAAGACTTTTTTTTTTTGTCCCTTGAATTGAATAGAAATGAATTTTCAACCTTTTTAAAAATCAATTGATTGCACAATTTATATCTATTTGTGAATCTTCATTCTGTTCCATTGATCCATTTGTCTATTTTTATGTCAAATGACTTTGTCTTGATTACTGTAGCTCAATAGTTATTCTTGAAATCAAATAATAAAAATCCTCTTTGTTCTTCTCATGCAAGATTCTTTGGATTATTCTAAGTTTTTTTTTTTTTTCTGTATAGTGAGAGAAAATTAATGATGCAAGAGAGGAGACAATTGTTCATGGTATGTCTATGAAATTATCCACAATCAAATACCATCTATCCTAAGATTTATTATTTTAAAATTTTGGATGTGTTTCATAGTTAAAATTGATATTTCATTATTTTTATAGTATCACTTTATTACCTAGGCATTTTATGGGGTTTTTTTTGTTTGTTTGTTTGTTTTTTTATACTTCTTTTTTTCAAAATTATTACAATGTAATTTGCTCATTATTATATTGTGACTTTGGTTTTGTTATTCCTTTTTTGTCAGATGAGAAAGATAAGATGAATCCTAGACTCTCTCAAATGATGCCAAAATTCAAACTTGCTGGGGCTACAGTGAATAGTATGGTACAATGGGAAAAATGTGAATTTGGAGAGCAGATGGAAATTCAGATAGAAACTGATGTTAAAAAATCTTATTTTAATCTGAACAAAAAATTGCAAGTGGAGAGTGCAAATGTGAAAGCTGATGAGATGGGCAAGATTTGAGGCAAGAAGACAAGTTAGTGGGCAGTTATACTAGTGAGAGGAAATAAGACATTTAAAGGAAGCATATCTAAGAACAAAAACAAAAATTATATCAAACAAAGTCAAAATCACAGAAACACAAACAAACCTACAAGAGGGATACATAGACTAGAATAAGATAACACAGGAGACTTAATCAGAATAAAGAAACAGAAGCCAATGAAAAATGATTCATGTGAATCAAGTTAATGACCAAGTTAATGATCAAGGATCTCAAGACTCTCAGGACAGAAATGAACAATTTCCACTTTGGAAAAAACTATAGCAAGGAATACGAGAATTATTCATTACTGAAAACACTCAAAAAGAACAACGCAGACAAGAATATTCATACATCAATTTCCAGGACAAAGTTTGTCAACAAAGCTAAGTATTATTCCAATACTTCTTTTTTGGCTGGTCCCTTGTAGATTTTATGCCATCAGATCCTAAATACACAGCATAGCAAACCCAAACTCTGAAAAATGTCTAAAAAGGTTTATTCTAAGTCAATGTAAGTGACCATGGCCTAGGGTAAGTATCAAGAGGTCCTGAGAATGTGTGCCTGAGGTAGTTGGGTTACTATTAGGTTTTATATATTTTAGAGAGACTGAATTTATAGGCAAAGACATAAATCAATACATGTAAAGAATTCATTGGTTCAGCCCAGAAAGGTGGGACATCCTGAAGCAGAGGGCTTACAGGTCATAGGTTGATTCAAAGATTTTCTGATGGCAATTGGTTGAAAGGATTTAAGCTTTGTCTAAAGAGTGTAAAGTCAGTAAAAAGAAATGCTTGAGTTAAGATAAGGGGAGTTGTGGAAGCCAAGATTCTTGTTGTGTAGATAAAACTGCTATGATGTAGGATTGGAGACCCTAAAATTGGGGTCTAGCCAGAGAGGCCAAGTGGGTTCTTGACTTTGCACAGGAAAGAATCCAAGAGAAAGCCGGCAAAGTCAAGCAAAATTACGTTTATTAAAAGGCAAGAGAATAGAAAGAAGGCTACTCTATGGACAGAACAGCCCCCATACATTGCTGGGGTTTCAGATGGAAAATAAAAGTTTATTGAAATGACAGAGAACAGGCTGCTCCAAAGGCAGAGCAGCCTGGGCTCGTCTATAGGAAGAAGAGTTTTGTTTTTATAGTTATTTCTTGATTACGCGTTATGCAAGAGGTGGAATATTCATGGGTTTTCTGGGAAAGTGGTAGAGATTTTTAAGAACTGGGGCTCCACCCAGTTTGTTTTAAATGGGCAAAGTCAAAACTGTCGTAGCACTGGAAGGTGTGCCATTTATCATGCTAATATGTTATAATGACTATATAATGAGGGGCAAGGTTGGATAGTGGGCAAATTAGTTGCTATCTTGGTTCTAACTGGCTCTAACTTGTTCTCCACTGCATCCTGTTTTTCACTGTGGGAGCTCAGAAATCAAGCTATTCACCTGTTTAGAGAAACTGCCTCAACCACTTGTCTTGAGGAATTAGCCTTGTTATTTATCCTAGAAAACTAATCCTGCTGAACTCCTACCTCAACTGAATAGAAGGCTTCAGAGAGAACAGATGCTAAATGCCTTTTTACGGACTTTAAAATGTATCAGACACTTAGTTACATCTTTTCTACATCTGGGAAAGACCTAGAAAGGGAAGAAGATTTTCTTCAGATGCAAATCTTCCCCACAGGAGGTGGCTTTGCAGAGCTGTTTCAAAATACGTAAAATATCTCAGAGTGGTTTTGATTTGCATCTCCCTGATGATTAGTGAGGTTGAACATTGCTTCATGTGTCTGTTGGCTGCTCGGATGTCTTCCTTTGAGAAGTGTCTGTCCATATCTTCTGCCCATTTTATAATGGGGTTGTTTGTTTTTTTCTTTTCCACACGTTTGAGTTCCTTGTAGATCCAAGATGTTAAGCCTTTGTCAGACCTGGAGTTGGCAAATACTTTTTCCCAGTCTGTAGGCTGTCTCCCTGCTCTCTTGA
>CAUYQG010087860.1:0-12974 GCA_963574415.1 Tarsius wallacei
ACTCTCAGGGCTCTGCAGTTGATGCCTATAATCTCAGCACTTTGGGAGGCCAAGGGTAGAGGATTCCTGGAGTTCATGGTTTCGAGACTAGCCTCATCTCTACAATAAGTCAAAAAATTAGCCAGGCTTGGTGGCACATGCCTGTGGTTCCAGCTACTCAGAAGGCTGAGGCAAAAGGATCATCTGAACCCAGCAGGTTGAGGCTACGGTGGCCGTGAGCATGCCACTGCACTCCAGCCTGGGTAACAGAGTGAGTCCTACTCAGAAAACCAAGTCAGAGCCGGGCTCGGTGGCTCATCCTGTAATCCCGCACTTTGGGAGGCTGAGGTGAGTGGATTGCCTGAGCCCGCGGGTTTGAGACCCGCCTGGACAACTTGGTGAGACCTCATCTCTACAATAAATGAAAAAAAATTAGCTGGGTGTGATAGCGCGAACCTGTAGTTCCAGCTACTTGGAAGGCTGAGGCGGAAGGATCGCCGGAGCCCAGCAGGTCGAGGCTGCGGTTGCCGGGAGCGGCCACTGCACTCCAGTCTGGGTGACAGAGAGAGACTACAACTCAAAAAAAAAGAAAAGAAAACCAAGTCAGGCCGGGCCTGGTGGCTCAAGCCTGTAATCCCAGAACTTTGGGAGGCCGAAGCAAGAGGATAGCCTGAGTTCACGGGTTCGAGACCAGCTTGGGCAACTTGGTGAGACCTCGTCTCTACAATAAATCAAAATATTAGCCAGGCGTAGTGGCGTTTCCCTGTAGTTCCAGCTACTTGGAAGGCTGAGGCAGAAGGATTGTCTGAACCCAGCAGGTTGAGGCTGCAGTGACTGACTCAAAAATAAAATAATAAAAGAAAGTATAAAAGCCTTAATATAATGATTTTATCTATTTTTATACATTTATAAAAAGGTTCTCATTAACTTATTTATTTATTTATTTATTTATATTTATTTATTTTTTTGAGTTGGAGTCTCACTCTGTCACCCATACTGGAGTGCAGTGGCCGCTCCCGGCCACCGCTGCCTCGACGTGCTGGGCTCCGGTGACCCTTCAGCCTCCGCCTTCCAAGTAGCTGGAACTACAGGCGCGCGCTACCACACCCGGCTGATTTTTTGATTTATTGTAGAGATGAGGTCTCGCTTGCCCAGGCGGGTCTCGAAGCCACGGGCTCAGGCAATCCACTCACCTCAGCCTCCCAAAGGCGCGGGATTACAGGCTGAGCCACCAAGCCCGGCTTGCAACTTCTTTTTCTAGTCAAGTCTTTCATCAGCATTCTTCTCATCCTCCCCAGGATAGCATGCAAACTTAATAATGTGTTTATTGGACCCTCTGGTTCTGGCCTTTGGCTCAACTCATGCTTCTCTCTGCCTTGCATCTGTGCATCATACATTCTTTCAACTGGACCCCAGCACCTGCTTCCCCCCACTTTTAGGTCCTGCTCTGTCGCCCTCTCCACCTGAAACACTCTCCTGCCTCTTTCTTCACCTAGTTAATGCCTAGGTATCATTTCTACTTAAACATCACTTCCTGGGGCTGTCTTTCCTGAATCCTCAGATTCAGCAATCTCCCTTCTTACATGTCTCCTCAGCACCTGGCTTTTCCATCTTCTGTTACATTTAACATTTCAGCATTTGTTCAGTGTCTGTCTTCCCCCACAGATTTCACTTTGTGAATTCCATGATGGTGGACATGGGCCTTTCTTCCTGGTTGCTGAATTCCCAGGACTTAGCAGAGTGACTGGGGAGAGTTAGTTAGTTGTGAATGGGTACATGAATAGTAGAATCTAGGAGTTATCATCTCCCACTGAAATTACCTTCAAACACAGATCCTATCCCCTCAGATGCTGTTCCAGGATGGATGATTTTGGGTCTCAGTGTTGGCAACAGATTCTCTCTCATCCCCAGTTATTCTCCAAGTCCAGCCTCTTACTGGGCAGATCAAGTCTTTTTCTTATTACCAAAGACCCCTGGCTCTGGCTCCAGGAGCTGAGGCCATTACCAAGTCCATACCCCAAATGACAAAACATTAGAAGCCTTGCTCTTTTGCAAATTATTATTCAAGCCGCTAGCTAAGAAACAATACTTCTGTTTCAGGAGGTAAAAAATTTGCAACTAACTCAGCATCCAGAATGCTAGCAAAATTTGAAGCAATCTAGAGAATTGTGCTGAAATTGCAAAGTCGGGAGGCCAAGGGGAAGAGGCCACACTAGTTTTATATTCATAGAGAACCCTGGAGCCTGTCTGGAGGCCACGGGGGAGGAAGAGAGAGGGGCTGAGTAGGGGAGAAAAACACACAGAGACTTTTATTGCTTTTGTCGAGCTCTAATTACAAAAATCATAAACACACAAAAATCTCCCATAATTAACCACCCAGAGAAAACAACTTTTAACATTTAGCTGCATGCCCTTTTGGTACCAGAAAAGATGGGCTTGAGGCTGTGCTTATTATTTAGTAGTCGGCCTTTTTCACCGAGCAGTGCAGCACAGTCCTATTCCAATGAAAGGAAGAATTGGCATCAGTTGAGAGCATGGACTTTGTAATCAGACAGACCCGCATCTTACACTTTCTGGACTATATAATAGGTTAGCAACTTCTGGCAAAATGTGTAAGCCTTAAATTCCTCATCTATAAACTGGGGACAAAAGTGGAATGGATCTCTCTGTGTCGAGAGGATTAAATGAAATAAATATGTTCATTGTTAACACTGCGCCTAGTGCACAATAGATGTTCAAGCAGCTACCATTATTACTGGTATGATATATAACATTGACATAATATCAGTGAATACTTCTTTCCAGCATCATTTTTGATGGCCAGAAGTGTAAGAGTGAATGGATTTGCCTAACCAATTCCCTATCATTGGACATCTATATTGTTGTCATTTTGCTTTTCTGTTGACTGGGGTTTTGGGATGAGTCACCAGGCCAAGGTTCTTTAGGAGAAAAGAGATCCCAAGAAGAAAGGATGGCTTCCAGTAAATGCACTGTTACCAACAGGTAGTAGTGCCAATGAAGATGGGCTCCCAAGGAGGAAGGGAGAGGAAGGGAATCACTCAAAAGAGGACCAACAAGTGTTCCTCATTCTCACAATGACTGACCAAATTGCTTCATTGGTTGAGGACAAGAGGGATGGAACAACTTACAGCAGCCAGAGTGATCTTTTAAAATGTAATTCAGACACTGTATCTCTTTTAAAACAAAACCCGTTTTTTTATCCTAGCCTACAAAGTTCAGGACAAAGATCTTGCATCTGTCTCCCTCTCTGCATCTCCTGCCACATTCCCCTTTGCTCACACCAGTCTAACCACACCACCATCCTTGCAAGTCTTCAAACCTGCAATGCTAATTTCCACTTCAGGACCTTTGCACTTCCTGCTCCCTTTGCCTGGAATGCTCCTCTCTGATCTTTGCACAATATACTGCTCATGATGCAGGTCTTTGTACATTCTCTGCAAAGTCTTCCCTGACCACCCTAGCTATAACAGTTTCCCTCCACACCACCATCACACCACTGCCCTATAAGCCCTTGCATGCCTTGTTTTTCTTCATGGCGTTTACTTCTGCTTGGAATTATACATGAATTTGTTCATTGTCAGCCTTCCCTACAAAAGAGTAAGCTACGTATGAAGGAGTCCTGTCTACTCATTCATTGATGTTTCCCTGGTGCCTTCTTAGAACAGGGTTTGAAATACAGTAGGTGCTCACTATGTATCTGTGGAATAAATGAATAAATGAGTCTCTCAGCTGTCTTGAGTTGCTGGGACTAACTGCTGTCCATGGAATAAGACAAGTCCACACATTTCTGCCTCATGGTTGCTATGGTCTGAATATTCGTGTCCCCCCGATCTTCATATGTTGAAACCTAATCCTCAATATGGTGGTATTAAGAGGTGAGACTTTTGGGAGACAATTAGATCATGAGGGCAGGGTCCTCATGAGATTAATGCCCTTACAGAGTCCTGGGGGAGACCTTCTGCCCCTTTAATTGTGTGAGATTGGTGGTTACGCTACTTAACAGCAAGAAGTCAGCAGTCTGCAACCTGGAAGAGGGCCATGACAAGAACCAAATCATGCTGGTACCCTGATCTTGGACTTCCCAGCTGTACAGCCATGTGAAATTAATCCTTATTATTTAAAAGCCACACAATTTATGGTATTTTGCTACAGCAGCCCTAAACAACAAAGACAATGGTGCACCACAGTGGTTAAGGACAGAGACTAAAACACTCATTGGAATGCTATTTTCATTGCTTCTTAGCTGTATGACCTTGGGCAAATTATCTGACCTCTCTAAGCCTCAGTTTCTCCTCTATAAAATGGGAATGAGAAGTGTCAGCTTTCAGGGTTGTCATAAGGATGAAATGAGACAATGTAAGTAATTTGCTTAGCAGAGTATCTGGTAGCTAGGGAGCCCCCAATAAAAGTTGTTTCTTATTACTTATTCATTAATTCATTAAATGATTTTCCTCCATTAATTGTTTTAGTCATTTATTCATCCACGTATTAATCCACATATGTGTTCATGTTTCAATGATTTTCTCATTCTTTCACAGTTCATGCTTCTATTTATTGAATCCATCCACCCTCATACATCTACCTACTGATGGTTTAAAGAAGCATTTGTCAAGCTTATTTTGAAGGATCTCGAGGCAACCATCAGAAAGAGCAGAAGCATGAGGCTGAAACAGTACCAGCTTTTAAATACCCTTCTGTATTCAGTCTAGATATGCCTGAGGACCCACTTGAGAATGTGTGGTTACCTCTCCCATCTCCAACACTTTCTCCTTCTAGCCCACGCTCTCCGTCTCCTTGCAGCCTGGGGCCTCTTTCCTGCTCTCAGCCTGCATCAGTGTTTGGTTTGCAAATAGAGCTTACCTCTTCTGGGCCAGAGGACCACACTTCACCCCAGTCTGAAATGCTGCTGAAATCTCTATGTATCTCATGCTAAAATGACACTGTTTCGTGAGGTGCCTAAAACGCCCAGTGCTGAGGCCACCCTCTCTAACCCAATCCAACAGTTATTCCCAAAGCCTTCTTCTTTACAAGTTAAAGAGAGACAATCACAATGCTGAAAATAATCATGATGATGATGGTACTAAAAACAGTGTCCGTGAATTTGGCTCTCACTGCATGCCAGGCATCACGAATGGTATTCAAACACATTTGAAAACAAGACCAATCCAACCAGTCAGAGTGGATGCTAGCTGCAAATAACTGGCGCTGCCATACCAATGCCTACCAGCTGAACATCAGTCCTGCTTGGCATATTGATCAATTAACGGAACCCCTCAGTAGAGCAAGAGGCTGTAATGTGAGTCCATTGAGCTGATGCAGAAATAGGAGTTCAGAGAGAACAATATCACTTCTAGAAGAGGTAAGCAGATCTGGGATGTGTCCAATCCCAAGCTTGCTTGCTTGCTACTCACTTCATGTATTTATTTGCATTTATATGAAGACATTTGCTTTATTTGGTAAACACCTTAGCTGTGATTCTTTCCCCATTTTTTAAATTTTGAAAAATTTCAATACAACAGTAAAGTTAAAAGAATAGTTTACTGAAGACACATATACCCCTTCAACTACATTTATGCAATTCTCTCTTGTCCTCCCTCCCTCAGAAGGAAAACATAGACACACAGACATGCACATATACACAGTCATGTGTTGCATAACGACATTTCAGTCTACTGCCATATATATGACAGTGATCCCATGTGATTATAATGGAGCTGAAAAATTCCTATTGCCCCCTGATGTGTTGTAACCATCGTGACATTGTAACACAATGCATTACTCATGTGTTTGTGAAGATGCTGGTGTAAACAAGCCTAATGTGCTGCCAGTCCTATAAAACTACAGCACATGCCATTACATAGAGTACATAATGCTTGATAATGACAATGAACTGTTACTGGTTTATGTGTTTACTATACTATCCTTTCACTGTTATTTTTAGAGTGTACTCCATCTATCCATATATATGTGATTAACTGTAAACAGCATCAGGCAGGTCCTTCAGAAGGTGTTCCAGAAGGCATTGTGATCATAGGAGATGACAACTCTATGTGTATTATTGTCCCCAAAGAACTTCCAGTGGGGCAGGATGGGGACGTATAAAACAGTGATACAGATAATCCTGACCCTGTGTAGGCCTAAGCTACTGTGTGTGTTTGTGTCTTCATTTTCAACAAAAAAAAATTTTTTAAGTAAAAACCAAAATAATTTTAAAGTTGAAAAAAATGTATAGAATAATGATACAAAGAAAGAAAACACTTTTGTACAACTATACAATGTGTTGGCAAGCTAAGTCATATTAGAAAGGTGTCAAAATCTTTAATCTTTTTAAAGATTAAAATGTTTATAAAGTAAAACAAGCTACAGGTAACTAAGTTAATTCATTATTGAAGAAAGGAAAAATATTTTTTGTAAATTTTGTGCAGCCTACGCCAGGCTCGGTGGCTCAGCCTGTAATCCTGCGCCTTGGAAGGCTGAGGTAAGTGGATTGCCTGAGCCTGCGGGTTCGAGACCAGCCTGGCCAACTTGGCGAGACCTCATCTCTACAATAAATCAAAAAATTAGCCGGGTGTGATAGCGCGCGCCTGTGGTTCCAGTTACTTGGAAGGCTGAGGAGGAAGGATCGCCGGATCCCAGCAGGTCGAGGCTGCGGTGGCTGGGAGCAGCCACTGCACTCCAGTCTGGGCAACGGAGTGAGACTCCAACTCAAAAAAAAAAAAAAAAATTTTGTGCAGCCTAAGTGTCCAGCACGTATAAAGTCTGCAGTAGTGGACATCCACGTCCTAGGCTTTCACATTCACTCACCACCTGCTCACTGACCCAAAGCAGTTTCCAGTCCTGCAAGTTCCATTCATCCTAAGCACTCTATACAGATGTTCCATTTATATTTGATACTGTGTATTCGCTGTACCTGTGCTATGTTTACCTATGTTTGCCTTCACAAATAGTTACCACTGGGTCACAATTGCCTACAGCATTCAGTACACGAACATTCTGTACAGCCGCAGGCTGCTCCTTCTAGGCCATACCAATATAGGCCATAGCAAGAGGCTAGATCACATGAACTAGGTGTGTAGTGACTGTCCCATCTAGGTTTGTGTAAGTACACTCTATGATGTTTGTACAAGAAGATCACTTAACAATGCATTTCTCAGACATTAAGCAATACATTCTGGAAGTACAACCTTTTTTCTATTCAATTTGCAAGTAAGTTGCAACCACCTTGATGGTTTGTCCCTAACTACTGCATCCAATTTATTCTGGTAACTGCTGCCCCACACGTAATCCTCTTCATGCAGCCCATGACAGGCCTTCCCTTACTTCCCAGCCGGAAGTGATCTCACCTGTGCGTCTAGACAGGCCCCAGATGACTGGGGCTCAACCACACCCCTAAATGGGAAACTTCTCACCTATACATCCCTGCTGAGTGGACTCCGCCCTTTGATATGAGGAACAGGGAGAGTCTCTGTTCCAGAAGGATCACAGCCATGAGCTGCCAAGGGCCTATGATTTGAGTGGGATGAGTCAATCAGATTCTTCCTCTTAGTCACCTGAACCAAGAAGAAAGGATCGTTTCTAGGGAATTGCAGACACTAGAACTTAGAAGGTCAGGACAACTCAAGAACAGTGAAGGCTGAAGCCATGAGCAACCAAAAGGAAGATAGAACATTGCACAGAAGTAATTTGGAAAATAATAATAATAACAGCTAACATGTATTGAGAATATAGTATGTGCTAAGCACAGCACAATCATTAACTCATTTCATATTGACAATGGCAATATATACACTATCAGTTCCCCTGTTGACACTAAGGCACAGAGAAGCAAAGTCCCTCACTTAGGTCACAAAGCAAACAATTGGAGGAGCCTGTGTTTGTAACCACCATCCTGCCAATTCCTGATATTCTCCCTGCCCTTTCTGGGGCCTGCTGTTCTGCTTTTCCTGGATTTCCAACAGTCATTTCTGCATCTTACAGCAAAGTCGCAACATCGTACTTGAGTTAATTGGAATGGTTTTCTGTTGACTCCAATCAAAAAAGCCTGACTAAAGCACCTGGCCTCACCTGAAACTGGAAGACTAACACACCCATCATCACCCATCATTCTGATCAACTGCCTGACATTTGCAAAAACAGACACATACATTGTCTGGGGAGTTGAGGATGATACATGAAGAATAATTATACGTGACCCATTATCAATAATTTTATTTGCACAAGCTGTCTTGGGTGCTTTTTTAATTTAGATGCCACCTTTGCTTCATTTGATAAATGTAAAAGACAATTTATCAGAGCCCTCACACTTGCACTGGTGACCTTACACTACGTAACCCAATTTCCCAGAAAATAAAAGGCCTTGGATTTTCCCACCAGAAAACTTTTCAGAAAACTAAGATTTCTTTGATTAGGGAGAGACTTTTTTTAAATAATCATACTCACGTAACAAATTTTTAGAAATTAGCATTCTTCAAAGTATAGATAACACAAACGACAGAAAACATAATTGAATCTCTCTCTCTGATGATTTAGGAGGTACTTCTGAATGTCACTCTCCTTTATTCAAGACTGTAAAAAAAATCTGGATAATAAAATTACAGAAGTACACTTACTTGTTAGGGCTTTCTGGGTATTATGTGGTTGTGGGACTAAATTCAAACATAAATGTCACATCCAGTTTCTTGGGTTGTTTATCAAAATCATCTGAGTCACATTGGATGGTGCAAGAAGATACACAGACTATTGTCTAGGGTCAGTCTACTGATCCTGTAGTTAGAATAGCTCCATTTGCTCCAATAAGCAGCTGGACATTAGCTCGGAATTCCACGCCAGTTGGGGAAAACCAGAGTCTTCATATTTGGGAGATAACACTTCCCACATGGCAGAGAAATTTGAGGATTCATGATTTGTGTGCCATATTTATTACACAGTCTTATGCTTAGTAAGTGCTCAGTAAATGGTGAGTGTTATTAAGCAAGTACCTGAAAGCTTGAGAGGAGGCAAAATCTATTCTTCTGGGTAGCTCTTAAATATTCTGACTTGTATTTATTTTCCCAGTGGAAAGAAAATCAATTCTACTCCATAATGTTCTTTTTTAGAGAACAGCTCAAGTCCCTCTAAGTGGAAAAAAAAATTGCAGAGAGAAGCAAGAAGAATAAAGTATAGGAGCCACAGGTTCAAGGAAGCTCTGGTGCCATGAAAATTCATAGCACCTGAGAGCAAAGGACTTGGATGTGTGTCCTTACTCTTTTCAGTCAGGATGTGGAAGCAGCCCCTTTCACTGATGAGCGTGGCTCCCTGTTAAGAAGTGTTTTAATGGAATCCACATCCATTTTTTTTTAAGCTTTCACCTGTTAGCTCATTTGTTTCTTCCTTTATTCAACAAGGGTTTATTAGACACCTACTGTGAGCTAAGAACTGTTCTTGGTGCTGAAGAAACATCACCAGGAAGTGAATCAGACCTTCACAAAATGTTTCAAAGAAGTGCAGAGTAAGACAGGGGTGTATGATGACCTCATCCAGTCTTGGCGTCAAGGAGAGAAGTTTAAGAGAAGGCTTCCTGGAGGAAGTGACATTTAATTTGAGGCCTGGAGGATAAGAAGTTAGCATCCATGTCTCTCCTTGAAGAACAACAGAGAAAAAATCTCTACCTTTCAAACGTTTCAAGTCATCTCTCTAGCCTCCTTATTACTGTCCTATTCTGTCACTCTGCTCTGACCACACTGGTCCACTCTGAGGACATCTCTTCTCCACAAATAGCTTGGTTTTCCTCAGATGACATAATTCTAGGACCTTTACCATTCTGATTGATCTCATTACCAATGGGCTCCAAGTGGCCAAAGCTTCTAAAAAGGGTGATGCAACCTCATTAATTTCTATCTTTGGCCACTCTGTTATATAGACCAATGATGAAAAATTATACCTTGAAGGCAGCAAAAGAATGAGTGTCTCCATGTGTGTGCAGGGCTCCACATCAAGAGTGTCTTTCCTTCTATTTGGAAGTGCTTCTAGAACTTTAATGATGTGCCAACCAATGAACCAGATACTGAAAGTAAGATGACTTTGTGCAAGCTGTGTTCCCCAGGAAGCAGAAGTCAGAATGGAACTAGAAATCCAATGGGTATCTGGGGAGTCATACATGCACAAAGGAAAAGTGGGGAAGTGGATTGAGCTGAAGACATCAGACCCTAATGCAGACCTGACAGAATCTCTACTTGTCCAACAGGGGGTTCTAGAATAAAGATTGTCTTTTAGAAGAGTGGCCCATTGGGTGGAAATGACCAGACCTCATAGCATCTACTGCCTTTCAGAGTCAGGGCTGTCTTGAGGATAGCATGTCCTTGGCTTTCACTCCTTGCTCTATCATTGGTCAGGGGTTCTCCTAAGAATAGTGTAACCTTGTCTTAGAAACTGAGACAGATCCTGATGAAGCTAACAGCTGGACATTGTCAGCTAATCTCACTCATTGAAACAAAGCAATGAAGTCTTTCTTGAAGAAAGATCTGAGCAGTATGTCTCAATATCTGCCACAATGGTAAGTAAAACAGAAATGATCACTGACCTGTGGAAGCTTGTAGTCTGGGGAGACAGACTCTGAACTACTAGTCACTTAACTAATATTTCAGTAATGACTGTAATTTTTGAAAAAGGCCTTCTTATACATGGACTACTACAAAACATTGTGATAATAAATTAAAGAAGACCTAAATAAATGAAAACATGCCCCATGTTCATGGATAGGAAGACAATATTGTTAAGACAGGAATACTCTCCAAACTAATCTACAGATTTAATGTACTCTTTATCTAAATCCCAAACATTTTTATTGAAGAAATGTACATGTTGATTCTAAAATTCATATAGAATTGCAAGAGACTCCCAAACAGCTAAAACAAACTTGAAAAAGAATAAAGTTGGAGGACTCTCACTTCCCAATTCCAAAATTTACTACAAAGTTGCAATAATCAAAATAAGGTGGCACTGGAAAGGATAGGCACATAGAAGAGTGGAATTGAATAAGGAGTCCAGAAATAAACCCATGTGTCTATGATCAACTGATTTTCAACAAAAATACTAAGACCCTTCTAAGGAGGAAAGAATAATCATTTTAACAAATGGTGCCAAGACAATGGGCTAACCTTCATTCCAAAAGAATGAAGTTGAAACCCTACCTAATACATATACAAAAGTTAACTAAAAAGTGATCAAAGATCTAGATGTGGGAATTAACCCATAAAACTCTTAGAAGGAATCCCAGGTGTAAGTTTCTATAACTTTGGTTTGGGCAACACTTTCCTGAGTATGAAAACAAAAACACAAGCAACACAAGAAAAATAGATAAATAGAACTTCATCAAAGTTAAACTCTTTCATGCATCAAAGGACTCTATCTAAAAAGTGAAAAGGCAACACACAGAACTGCATAAGATATTTGCAAATCATATATCTGGTAAGGGTCCAGTATCCAGAATATATAAAAGAATATATAACTCAACAACAACAACAACTACAAAATAACCCAACTTAAAAGATGGGGAAAATAATTAGATATATATTTCTCCAAAGAAGATATGCAAATGGCCAATAAGCACATGGAAAGACGTTCAACATCATTAACCATTAGGGAAATGCAAATTAAAACCACAAGAAATACCACTTCATATCCACTAGGATACTATAATTTTAAAAAATGGAAACTATCAGTTATTGGTGAGGATGTGGAAAAATTGGAAGCCTTGTACATTACTGGTAAAAATATGAAGTGATACAGTCACTGTGGAAAACAGTTTGGCAGTACCTTAAGAAGTTAAACAAAGTACTAACTACCAGAAGATAAGGCCAATTCTATTCCTAGCCATATACCCAAGAGAACTGGGAAGGTATGTCCAAACAAAAGTTTGTATACAACTGTCTATACCAGCATTATTTATAATAACTAAAAAGTAGAAACAATCCAAATGTTCATCATTGAATGAATTTAGAGGCAAGATATGGTATTTCGATACAAAGGAATATTATTTCATCATAAAAAATACCATGCTGATACACACCACAACATGAATGAAACTTGAAAACATTTAACTAAGTAAAAAAAAAGACAGTCACAAGGGCCACATTGTACTGATTCCATTTATATGAAATGTCCAAAATAGTCAAATCCATAGAGACTGAAAGTAGATTAGGGATTACCAGTGGTGCTTAATGAATATACCATCTCTTTTTGGGGTGACAAGAATTTCTGGAATTGGATAGTGGTGAGGGTGGTACAACATTGTGCAAAACCCACTGAACTGTACACTTTGATTAAAAGGGTGAATCTTGCACTATATGAATGTTATCTCAATTTTTAAAAAGTGAAAGAGAAAGAAGAGATACAAGATGTGATAAGAACCATCTATGAGTGGGAACATGTGATACTCAGCTCTTTGTTTCTGTGAAAGATCACTCAGTATTATAAACTCTAATTCCATCCAGGTTGCTGCGAAGTTCATGATTTTGTTCTTCTTTATGACCGCGTAATATTCCATTGTGTATATGTACCACATTTTTTTATTCAGTCATCTTTTGATGGGCAGCATGTTTGTTTCCATGTTCTTGCTAAGTGGACCTTGAACAACTACCGGAATACTATAAGAGAAGGATTGACAGTACCGGGAAACTGCGGGGGCTGGGGGAGGGGGGCAGGGAGGTGGGATTAACAGTAGTTGATATTTGCCTAGGGAAGGGAGGGCACACCTCATCAACAAGGGTACCT
Source organism: Tarsius wallacei (assembly GCA_963574415.1). Lineage (NCBI taxonomy): Eukaryota > Metazoa > Chordata > Mammalia > Primates > Tarsiidae > Tarsius > Tarsius wallacei. The sequence goes on from CAUYQG010087860.1 coordinate 12,751, forward strand.
GCACAATGAATATTTGTATACCTAACCCTGAATTGTACTCCACAATTTTAAAATAAAAAAAAAAAAAAAGTAAATACAAAGAAACACATGAGCCGGGCTCAGTGGCTCAGCCTGTAATCCCGCGCCTTTGGGAGGCTGAGGTGAGTGGATTGCCTGAGCCCGCGGGTTCGAGACCCGCCTGGGCAAGCAAGACCTCATCTCTACAATAAATCAAAAAAAAAATT
>CAUYQG010087863.1:0-29523 GCA_963574415.1 Tarsius wallacei
TTGGGAGGCTGAGGTGAGTGGATTGCCTGAGCCCGCGGGTTCGAGACCCACCTGGGCAACTTGGCGAGATCTCATCTCTACAATAAATCAAAAAATTAGCCGGGCGTGGTAGCGCGCGCCTGTAGTTCCAGCTACTTGGAAGGCTGAGGCGGAAGAATCGCCGGAGCCCAGCAGGTCAAGGCTGCGGTGGTCAGGAGCAGCCACTGCACTCCAGTCTGGGCGACAGAGTGAGACTCCAACTCAAAAAATAAATAAATAAATAAAACATTATTTTCGCTAAAGGAATGCACAGGTGAGAAGCACTGGCATGTTTGAAAAGCTTGGTGCTGATGGCCTTTATAAACCAAACTTAACAGTGGAAGATGTAACCACAGAAATGTTCACCTTAATTTCATTGAAATTAATAGGATTCTGAAATTTTAAACACCCTGGGGTTCCAATTAACTGACAGAGGAAGAGGATATAATTACCTTAATGGACAACAGGGTTGGAGTGGCACCTTGGGTAGATTCACTTGCAGGGTTTACCAGCAATGCTAAAAGATAATAGTCTTCCTAGGGGTAAGGTATTTATGCTAGTTCTTTACTTATTTATGAAGAAATGAAAAAACTGAAAACTGAGAACAGAAGGCTGATATCAGCTGCTACAATCATGTTTCCTAACTAGTTTCCAAATCTAAGACAAATCTTAGACCCAGATCCAAGAGAAAACATACTGAGTACAAACTTAAATGGTGCAATAAACATGGGAGGAGGGTAAAAAATGTGTACACACTTTAAGTGTGTTCACTCAAAAGACGGCATTAAACAAGTGAATGCTAGAGTACCATGTGACAGGCAGGACAGTCAAAGAAATGGTGGAAGCATGATTAAGTGAATGTCATACTACGCATTGCTACCATAATTCAATTCAACTTGAAAACTAATGTATAGATACCATCTTTAAAATGTATATACATTTTTTGGCACCCCTATATATAAGAAAATAATGTTTTCAATTATTTCCTAAGGGAATCTATTACCATTATCCAAAGGAATAGGGAAAAATGAATGCCTTGACCTTGTAAAGTTAGTAGTATTAAGTAGCTGATGAGGTCATATTGAATACTAAGGGACCCATAATACACCATAATGGTTCTGCATAGAGGTAAGGCTTATGAAGTTCAAATGATGAATGGAATCATGGTCCAAGTTCATCTCAAGTGGTCTCTATGGTCTGTGGACCCATTGTCTGTTTATTTCCTTGTCACACTATGCATAATTAAAATGAATAAAGCTAGCTGCTGACACTAAAAGGCATGCTGTAGAAAAAAACAAGTGTATGTCCCCCACTCCAGACACACACTATTTAAGATTTAAAATAGTATCAATATTGTAACCAACATACCTACAGAGAGTAGCACTTACATCAAATATTTAAGCACTGTGAGGTGGTTTCTATGATTTTCATCATCGTGATTTTCAAAATAAACAGATGGGTCTTGGAGGATGATAGAGAAGTATTACAAAAATATTAACATAGTTCTATTGCCAGCCATTGTGCGTGATGTGGTATCTCCATGGACCTTTAAAAATAGCTTCTGGAATTCAACATGTAATTATAAATCTGGGAAAATGCATTTTTCTCAATATCTATCAGTAAAAAGAATCAAGTATTTTATTTATGTGTAGAAAACAGTGTACATACTCACTATGCTTTACCAGAGCATTTAATTGCACTGCTTTTTAAAATTAAATTACAACCCTACAGGGCCTTGATATTATTGTTTTATAGATAGCATACGGATTTACTTATATTGATCATGTTATGCTAAACAGACTTCATAAGGAGTAAATAGCAGGTACATTGAATATCCTAACAAGGCACATGCATGCTAAAAGTGTAAAATGAACCCTGTAGAAATTTTGGCTATGTTATGTGAGCAAACATTTTAAGAGTTTGTTGACTTAGTACATGTTGGATATATTTGTAGAAGGTAAATAACTGTTTGTTACAGTTTGCAACTCTCCAAGTAAAAACAGAAAACATAGTACACAATGGAGTTATTTTGCATCCTGAAGATTTTCTATATCACACTTGGAAATGCTGCACATTTCTTTGTTAAGCAGATGACTCAGCAGGTGGCCACTTTTGAGTAGAGCTAAGAGGAAAAGAGAGTTCTAAAACACATTCTGGGTGTGATTTCAGGCTAAATTTTCAGCATTTACCGAGTAATACGTGGTAATAATAATGGATAAGGTTAGCAATGAGGAGTCTATGACAGGATCACAATAATGACCCTTTTCACCAACACGGAACAAGGAATTCATTTTACAATGTAAGATACATAAAAATGATATGCGACCTGGGAGTATATCAGAGGTCTGCTAAATATATTATATGCTTAAAGTGCTGCCTGAGACAAGATGATGTAATATTTAGGTTCTGTCATTCAAGAAGTGGCAAATCCAATGAATTAATTGCTGATATGTAGTGAGGAATAACTAGAATAGGTGAGTTTAAAACTGAAGGGCAAAACATAACTTTGCACCCTTTTTACATTCACCACCAGCAACAAATTTGTGGAGATTATGTTTCCCATTCCCTCAATCTTAGGTTCAGGACTAGAAGCCATCAACTACAAGACAGGAGAAGAAGATATGTTATCTGTCAATAAATACAGTAAATATTTTACTTGATCTGAGGCTATAACAAACTGATCTTTTGCATCTTCTTATGCTAGTGGATCAGACTAAGAAAGAATGTACTATATTGGTCGAAGGCATTGGTCTTCATAGAAGAGGAGATTGTTTGATTTTTAAAAACTAAGTAGCCATAAGTGGAAGACAAGGGATGTCTCTTGGTGCTTGGTGCTTTCATGGGATGTCTCTTGGTGCTTTCGAGAAGTAATCATGAATGGCCAATTTCAGCAACTCCGACCTTGTAAGAGTAAAATGGCTGAGAGATCTAATGTTTTGAGACAAAAAATCTAGTCACTAGGAAAGGGAATCTCAAATGGATATGGGAGAACAGATAAGATAAATTATCAGTTACAGCCTTGGGCTAAATTGCTCTAGTGAGAATGTAGCCAGAATCTTTCCCCTTCCATTACAGGTAAAGTTTTTGTTTTGTTTTGTTTTTTCATATAAAAGAACACCATGGAGACTCTGAGGTTTATTGTATTTAGTTAAAATTACAAGCTTATTTCAGTGTGTAAGGGTGTTTCAGAAACCTCTTTACTAGTCTTAGATCGTTTGAGTCCATCATTTTACTCTAGCCAGTATTGTGACAACTGACTGAATACAGTTGTAAATTGACAACACTTGACTTCAGTTGCAATATATTGTACACATCTCTCATTTCCTACATTGAGTTATCTTTGTGGTCAATGTATGATTTGCCTGCAAGAAGCAATTTAGCTATTCTGATGCATATTCAAGCACAGAAATAACAGTTATTTGTTATGCTGTATTAACTAAGGTTTGCACAAATCTAACATCACTGACATGACTCAGGGGAAAATAGGAAATAACATGAGAAAAGATGTAGAGGTATTTGTCTATTACATGGTAGTAAAGGATTGAGATAATAACCCATTTCCACCTAACTGTATTCTTTAAAACTCTTATTCACTATTTTATAAGGATTTGTTATAAAAACAAAATGCATTTTATTAACATTTTATCCTGAATATTGAGTACCAAGCTAAAGCTATTTCTGTAAGATGCATTTCCTAAAGTTACATATTATGAATATTTTTAAAAATTTTGTCTTCTCTGTTTTTTCACTAAAATCTTTTAAGTCTCTATATTATTTAAATTAAGACCATAGAATATATTAATATTTTCTAAAATGTCAATACTTATAGAGAAATGTAATAAAATACGATTCATAAATACATTTACTTTAAGACATATACATGATATGGATGTCTGTGCCAAGATATAAATTATGGTGAAGTAATTTATGATTTGAAAATATAAGAATCAAATGCAGGGAACCAAGAAACTTTTTGGACTTCAGTGCAGTTATTAAGAGTAGTGCAATAAAAGATTATGAGATCATTTTAGCTGCCCAAGTGAACAGAGTTGAGCTCCTGAGAGGTGCCCTTGGGTGGAGTTATAGATTTCTAGTCATCATTATGAGCTCTAGATTTTGACCTGTGGAGAACTGTATTAATTGTCTGTCTAGGGTCCTTTAAACAAATGATTTAGTAGTGTTTGGGGTCATTACTCTAACTTACCATGTCATTTTAAAGAGGGTAGAAGAAGCAATTAGCCATAAACAGAGTGAAATGTTACCAGCGGCAAGTGGATCAATAAGGGCTAGTCTAAGCACACATTAGCCAAAATTATACTGAAGATAATTTGGAAGGTTAAGAAGGGTAAGTTCATACAGCCAAAATATGAATTAAAGTTTACCTTAAAGCCTTACTTGGTACTTTACTTATTTTATTTTTCTATTTATTCAAACTTAGGATGAGATATTAATTATTGTATTTATGATTTAAAACAAAAATTTTAGGTGATTCTTATATTCTTATACTATATTAGGACATTAAAAAATCACAATTTTAAAGATGGTTAAAGCAAAGCAAAAGTGGTAAAGTTACTCTGACAACTACTGTCCATGTTTTGAGTGATATTTCCAATACTGTTCACAGTGAGTTAAAATTCAATAATTATTACGAATTGATGCTTGATATTATATACCTAGTTCAAATGGATGTCATTTGAAATGGATTTCTTAATTTTCAATGCAGCGATCTGCCCACTAAGTCTCACTACCTTTATGGGGCATTAAAACATTAAAGAATATCATAAATGAAATAGTCTTCCAAGAGATTTTATTATCATTGTTGAGCAAATCATTAACTCTTTTTTTCTTCTTGCTTATATTTTGAAGTTCTGCTTATTAGTAGAAGGTGGCAGGATGTTGATGGGTCACAAGAGTGGAGAGATATTTATAGGAATGAAGGTGAATAAGCCTTGAAATAAAGACTAAGAATTTTGGCACTAGATGGTATGAATAGCATTGACAAATGTATCTTACACTTAATACAGTATTAAGTCATGTTTCCCCATGATGTAAATAGAATGAGGAAATAGCCTATGTAATTCTCGACATTGCCACACTTCTAGAAGTACTGTGCATATTTAATATTCATACACACTCGTTTATAGTATATTCTTAATATTGAGATTCCGTGTTGAAAAATGCATTATAAAATTTCTGCTTATGATAATATTTCTTCTAAACAATTCACACAATTACAGCGTGGTAAATCTGAAAAAGAGAAAATTTCATGATTGTGGATGTAGCAGTGGTTGTATAACTGTGAGAGAGAGAGAAAGAGAGAGAGAATATGTGTGTATCTCTGAATAATTTACGCAAAAAAGAACTCAATGCTTGTTGGTAAACTATTTCATTTGTAATATTTTTAAAGTTTTTAATGGCCCAATGAAAACAGTGAGACTTAGTAGGTAGATCATTGTATTTATATCAGTGTAAAAATGCATATACACAAGTTTTAAAGTATTTAAGATGAGGAAGTGATTACATTAATAATATATTTAAAGTATCAAATGAGAAATAAAACAAAATAAAATTAAAATAACTTATTTTACCTACGCAAACACTTGATTTACTATACTGGTATTTATCTGTATCAATATGGAAAGTCAAGTTCCCTAAAAACATTGTGGAAATAACTACATAAATTTCCTCAGTGTTTGATGACTGTCTCCCTATGCCTCTTACTTTTTTTTTTTTTTGGTAGTGCAAAAGCCACAATACTGATTTTTTTCCCCTTGATTGACTTGTAAAATTTTCCTGAGTAATATTTCAGACTACTGACGTATTTCTGCCTTGAATACCATTCTGTATCCAGTACTTTAACACTTATAGTTTGAAGACTTACCCTACATTAGATAAGGCTGACTTGACTAATAACTAAAAGGCAACTTGGAGAAAGCGATAGTCCTTTCTTCCTATAATTAATGTCCAGATTAAATCTTAGTTTGTACAGTAAATGTCTTGCTAACTTAACATTGCAGGGAACCCAATAAGTATTTATTTTATTTTGGGATGATAAAAGTATATGGAGTTAAAGATGGTTTCTTAAACTTGATGCTTGATTAAAACTGATTTACTCTGCTATCTCTCTTATAAATGTGGGTTATATATAATATTTTATGTAAGATGTATGCACACATTATATAACTGATGTGTGTATATATATATATATATGTGTGCGTGTTTACATATGTGTATGTATACATATACATGAATATGAATGGTATATGAATATAATTCACATTCTAAAACAAAACTTACTAAGATTTGTTCTTTGATTTAAAGCCTCCCTTCCCTACCTTACTAAATTTTGATTTTAGGGTTTAAATTTTGTGACATAGACTTCAACATTTGAACTAAAATGTTAAGCTTCTTCACTGTAGATTTTCAGCTCCTTGAATGTGATCTTTATGGGATATATGTTACTGGCTATGAATGGTTAGTTTTCAAACCTCTAGCTATAAGTTACAGCTAAACAGTGCATGTATCGGGAGCCAAAAAGACAAATAAGTCCTCCTCCTATACATCACCTAGCAAACTAACAGACAAAAATAAATGGTACTTACCCAATTGAGAAGTCATATTTACCTTTTACAAGTAATACAAAACATTTGTTTGTCTTTCTAAATTTACTTTATAATAGAGATGTGAGGTAAAAGTAAGGGTTAACTGCACAAGTAGTTTGCATGCAGGTGAAGTTTGGGTCTCCAACAGACCTTCTTTTTCCCTTGTTTACAGCCTGGTACTTTTGTGTTGTTCCATGCTTCCAACTTTCCACCTCTGGAGTGCCCAGTGATTGCTGCTCCCTCCCTGATTAAAACGAACTGTAGAGAGAATAAGATAAAGATGGCAGTGGAGCCAGTTAGACTATGCAAGTCCCAGTGTGAGTGAGTGAGTATATGGAACATTTTATATACCTGTCTGTGTGTCTGTGAGTAAGTGGGTGTGTGAGTGGCTGACTGAGTGGGAACTTGGGAGCAAGTGGTCAGGACTCTCCTGGTGAAGTTATAATGCTATAGCTGCTCTGCTTGGACTCTAGCACTTCCCAGGGCTCAGAAGCCAAGTACCATTTTTTAAAAATCAGCAAAGACCTTCCTGGCAAGAAGCTGCTGGAAGTGACTGCTAGCTCCAGGCTCTGTCTCACTACTGCAGTGTCTGGCTGGATATGGAAAGTAAGGGTTGTGGAAGGAACACAGCAAAGGAGCCCAGAGACAGAGCCACATTGGAAAAGATGAAACAGGTACCCTGCCACCATCTTTAAAACTGGGCAAGAAAGTACTCTGACTTGCTCACTATAGAGAAGCAGATCTGATCTTTGTGACTAGTAGATCAACTACTCAAAGGTTGGTCATGAACCAGAAGGAATATCCTGAAAGCACAAACTCCAGAGAGACAGTATGAGTGTTGAGTCTCAGACACCCCACCCCTTGTCCTGATTCAGCTATGGGAAAAAGGATGTGACCAGAAAAGGATCAGGAAAAACTCCAAAGAGATCAGTGGTGCTTCCTGGGCTGACCCCATCTCCTCCTCCCCAGCAGTTTTCTGAATGTCAGACCCACATGGCTGGGGTATGACTAAGAGGGATGAACTCAGGCAAAGCCCGGGCGTCAGCCCCAGTAGGAGGACTCTACTCCAGGATAAGCCTGGTTTGGGTGCCAACACCCTCCCTGTCAATGCCTGAGGAAAAGGCAATCCCACCAGAGGGGCTCTCCCTATCCATAAAAGACTGGGAGACTGAAGACCCACCCACCCCAACCACCACTTCCTCCTTCAGCAGGCTGAACACTGGGGAAATTGTGAATAAGGCTGCAGATTCACAGGAGACAGCAGAGATGCTTACCTGTGAGCAGCTGAGAAGAACAATTACAGAACCTGCCACAAGAGGTTAGGTTGTTTTTTGTTGTTGTTGTTTTTTGCTGTTGTTTTGTTTTGTTTTTATTTTCTTACTTAAATTTGTTTTATTTTTTCTTTGTGCATGAATGTGTTGGTGAGGGTTAGATCTGCATTTCCTTCCAACTTTTTTCTTTTTTTTATCTTCATTTTTTTTGTTTTTGTTGTTTTCTTTTTATGTGTGTATGTGAGTGATTGAGTGTACGTCTTTCAGGGTTTTTTTTTTAATTTGTTTGTTTGCTTTTTGTTTATTGTTCTTCTTCTTCTCTTTTTTAGTTTAGTGTGTGTGAATGTATATGTGAGGGTTTGATTTGAGCCCTTTTTTTCTCGTTTCTTTTTTTAATTCTTTCATTTTTTGTTGTGTGTGAGTGTGTGTTCAGCTTTCCTGTTTTTTTTGTTTTTTTGCTTGTTTTACTTTGTTTTTATTTTCCAGTTTGTTTTTGTTTTACTGTGTGCATGTGTCTGTGGGTGTTTAATTGTTTCTTTGTTTTGGTTTTTGCTTTTTTTTTTTTTTTTAATTTTTGGTTGCCCTATTTCATTCTACTTTTCTTTGCTCTCCTCAATGCTATGACTGTATCTTATATTCAGGTGGTACACATGCATACCCATTGCATTGTCATATAGAGTCATTATGGAGGGGAGAGTGGGTCTCAAGGAACCCAAATCACAATCAGTGAACATTATGATTTGCATGTAGTTTCTAAATCCTAGTCCCCTATCCTCTAGTTTATTCAACTCTCAAAACTACAGGAGACAGCAAAGTTTCCCACCTGCATCCTTATTTCAAAATAGAACAAATTCAGAGCTCTGATCAGGGAAGTATAGAGGGCTAAGTAAACATCAGAAGTGAAAGCCTCTCCTAGTGCCACTAAATAACAGAACTAAAGAGAGAAGAAAGAGATCTGTCACAAAAGAGCAAAAATGAAAGGAAAAACACATATAATTTCCAGCATAAAAAAGGAAAATGTCTGAAAAATCAGAGCTCAGAGACCAAGCAATGGAAGTCACCAATAACTGGCACCAGAATACAACAGGAACTAGAGAATGGATGGAAACAGTGAATAAAACCCAAGAAAGACAAGATGCAGCACTGAAATAACTTGTAACAAGGATTTTGGCCATAAAAATCTGTATCCAGGAAATAAATAGCAAGATGACAAGCATGAAAAGTAGAATTAATCAAAGAGAAGAAAGAATCTCAGAGGTTGAAGACCAAAACATGGAATTAACCTGATCTTTAAAAAACATGAAAATAAAACTCAGAAAGAAAGAACAAAACCTCTAAGAGTTGTGAGATTATATCAAGATGCTGAACCTACACCTACTTGTATCCCAGAAGAAGAAAGGGAAATGGAGTACACCTTGGAGCAAGTATTCCAGGAGGTTATCCAACAAAACTTCCCCCATCTCACCAGAAATGAGACCATCCAAACACCCAGATACAGAGAATGCCTGCAAGACATCAAATGAGAAGACCAACACCTAGAAACATAGTAATTAGCCTACACAAAGTAGGTACAAAAGAAAAAAAATTCTAAAGACAACAAGAAAGAAAGGTCAGATTATCTATCAGGGAAAATCAATCATAATAGCAGCAGACCTATCAGCATAAACACTACAAACTAGAAGGTACTGGAGTCCAATATTAAAAATCCTCAAAGATAAACAATTTCAACCAAGAATTTTCTGCCCAGCTAAGCTCAGTTTCATCAGTGATGAAGAATTACAATCCTTCCCAGATATTCAATGCCTAAGAGACTATGCACCTACTAGAAGAACTCTGTTAGAGATGCTTAACAAGATATAAAGCACATAGCTGGGCTCGGTGGCTCAGCCTGTAATCCCGCGCCTTGGGAGGCTGAGGTGAGTGGATTGCCTGAGCCCGCGGGTTCGAGACCCACCTGGGCAACTTGGCGAGACCTCATCTCTACAATAAATCAAAAAATTAGCTGGGCGTGGTAGCGTGCGCCTGCAGTTCCAGCTACTTGGAAGGCTGAAGCGGAAGGACCACCGGAGCCCAGCAGGTCGAGGTTGTGGTGGAAGGATCACCGGAGCCCAGCAGGTCGAGGTTGTGGTGGCCGGGAGCGGCCACTGCACTCCAGTCTGGGTGACAGAGTGAGACTCCAACTCACAAAAAAAAAAAAAAAAAAAGATATAAAGCACAGAAAAATGAGAAAAAAAAAAGAATGAACTTGCACTTATCAAGAGTACAGGAGAACACAGAATCAACAGAAAATACATTGTGACTGCAAATTTGAAAATACAAACATACGTCAACCCACAAGTTAAAAGAAAAGAGATAAATAAAAAAAATTTATAAGAACTACATGATGGGAATAAACAGCCACATTTAAATAATCAGCCAATATGTGACTGGACAAAATACACAACCACTGAAAAGACACAGAATGGCAAATTGAATTTTTTTTTAATGACCCAATTATTTACTGTATCCAGACAACTCATCTCACCAGAAGATTCACACACAGTCTCAAAATTAGAGAATGGAAAATGAATTTCCAGGTGAATGGATCACAAAAAAGTCAGGAGTCACAAACTTAATATCAGACAAAACAAATTTTGAGAGGGAAATTTAAATCTCAATGAACACACATCAAGAAAATGGAACGATCACATGTTAACAGCCTAAGAAAAATTTCAAAAGATACAGAAGAACATTGGAAAATGAAGAAAGGTTGAATCCATCAACAAGAAATATCTATCCTAAGCATATATGCATGCAACACAGGAGCACCAGCATTTATAAAGCAACTACTAAGTAAATTTTAAAAAGATATTGATTCTCATGCTATCATAGCTAAGACTTAAATACCTCACTAACAAGCCTAGATAGATAATTGAGACAAAAAAAATAACAAAGATATTCAAAATCTCAACCTGATACTTCACCAAATAGACTTAATAGATACCTACAGAACATTCCACTCAATATCCACAGAACATACATTCTGCTCATCACCATATGGAACGTACTCCAAGATTGATCACATCATCAACCTTAAATCAAGCATAATCAAATTTAATAAGATCAAAATATTTCCATGCACCTTATCAGACCATAGTGGAATGAAAATAAATATCGACACCATCAAAATTCCCCCCAAACCCACAAAGACATGGACACTGAACTGTATGATGCTGAATGACTAATGGGTCAACACATAAATCCAAATAGAAATTAAAAGATTCCTGGAAACAAATGAAAATTAAGAAACATCTTATAAATACCTCTGGCATGCCATGAAAGCAATTTTAAGAGCGGAATTTATATCTCAACGAACACACATCAAGAAAATGGAATGATCACTCATTAGCAGCCTAAGAAAACACCTAAGGGAGCTGAAAAGACAAGATGTTCAATCTCTAACTTTACCAGAAGAATCCTGGTCACCAAAATAGAAATCCAAATGTGGAACAAAGAAGACAAAAATATCACAGAAAAAATTAACAAATAAAAAAATTGGTTCTCTGAAAGGATAAGTAAGGTTAATGGACCCCTAGCGAGAATGACCAAGAAAAGAGAAAAAAAATCCCAAATAAACACAATCAGTAAAGCAAAAGATCAAATCACATCTGAATCTGAAGAAATATAAAAGATTAGCAGAGATTACCATACACACCTGTATAGAAACAAATTTGATAACCTAAATAAAATGGAGGGCTTTCTGACATAAAAGAACCTCACACGGTTGAAACAAAAAGACATTAACACTAACAAGACCTATAACAATCTAAAAAATTGACTCCATCATAAGAAAACTACCTACGAATAAAAGCCCTTCACCAAATGGATTTCCAGAAGAATTATGCAAATATACAAGAAGGAACTGATACCAATCCTATTGAAAGTATTCCAGGCAATTGAGAAAGACAGAATTCTCCCCAAATCATTTTGCGAAGCTAACATCATACTAATACCAAAACTGGGTAAAGATACAACAAAAAAGAGAACTGCAGACCAATATCCCTAATTAAAATAGATACAAAAATTCTAAACAAGATTCTAGCAAGTAGGATCCAACAACACATCTCAGTAATCATCCTCCATGACCAAGTAGGCTTCACCCTCTGGATGCAGGACTGGTTCAACATCTGCAAGACCATAAATGAAATTAAATACATCGACATATGTAAAAACAAGAACCACGTGATTATATCACTAGATGAAGAAAAAGCTTTTAAAAAATTCAGCATCCCTTCTTGATAAAAACCCTTGAACATCTAGGCATAAAGGGAATATGCTCAAAATATTAAGCACCATCTAAGATAAAACTACAGCCAGCATATTCCTAAATGGACAGAAACCTGAAGCATTTCTCCTGAAAACCAGACTGAGAAAAGGCTGCCACTCTCACCCCTCCTGTTCAACATTGTGTTGGAGTCTTAGCTAGAGCAATTAGACAAGAGTAGGAAATAAGAGGGTATTCAAATTAAAAAAGAAGTTAAGCTATCTCTCTTATGGATAATATAATTCTGTACCTGGGAAATGCAAGGGAATCTGTCAAAAACCTCTTTGCTCTGATAAAGCACTTTGATGAAGTCTCAGGGTACAAAATAAATGTGCAAGAGATAGTTACATTCTTATAAACTGACAACAAACAGGAAGAGAACCAAATAAAAAGCACAATCCTGTTTACAAAAACCACAAATAAAGTACCTCTGCATCATCCTAACCAGAGAAGTGAAAGAACTTTACAATGAAAACTACAAAACACTGCTCAAAGACGTCCGAGAAGAAACAAACAAATGACAAAATATTCCATGATCATGAATAGGAGGAATCAACATTTTAAAGATGTCCATCCTATGAAAGCCCATATACAGATTCACTGCAATATACGTTAAATTACCAATATCATTATTCACAGACCTGGAAATGACAATGCAGAAATTCCATAGGAAACATAATAACAACCACATATAGCCAAAACAGTCGTTATCAAAAGAAACAAAGCAGGAGGTATCACATTTCAAGACTTTAAACTATACTATAAGTCTATAATACTCAGAAGAGCCCAGTATTGTCACAAGAACAGGCATATGGACCAATGGAACAGGGTAGAGATTCTGGAAGCAAAACCTCAATTTCTCAACCAACTCATCTTTGACAAAGCCTCCACCAACAACCACTGGGGAGAGGAGAAGCTATTCAGTAAAAGGTATTGTGAAAATTGGCTTACCACACGTAGAAGATTGAAACAGGACTCCTAGCTATCACCATATACAAAAATAAACTCTAAATGGAACAAAGACCTACATGTAAAACCTCAGACTATAATTATCTTAGAAAATGCAGAAGACAGCCTTAGGTACATCAGAGTAGGCAACCAATTCCTGATCAAAACTCCAGGTGTTCATGCCATTAGAGAGAAGATTTGGCAAGTGGAACCTCACCAAACTGAAAAGCTTCTGCAAAGCAAAAAAATCAGAGAGAGAAGACAGCCCACAGTATGGGAAAAAATAGTGGTCAGCTGCATATCTGACAAAGGCCTAATATCCAGGATCTCCAAGGAACTCAAACGTGACAAAACAAACAAACAAACAAACAAACAGCCCCTGTAAAAAGTGGGCAAAATACATGAACAGACACTTCTCAAAAGAAGATCTATGGGCAGCCAACAGATACATGGAATAATGTTCAGTCTCACTAATCATAAGAGAAATACAAATCAAAATCACATTGAGTTACCATCTAACTCCAGTAAGAATGGTTATCATTAATAAAACAAACAACAAAAAATGCTAGGAAGGATGCAGACAAAAGGGAATGATTCTACACTGCTGATGGTAATGCAAACTAGCTCAACTTCTATGGAATACAGCGTGGCAATTTCTAAAAGAAGTATAAATTGACATTCCATATGACCCAACAATCCTCCTACTGGAAATATACCTGGAAGAACTCAAATTATTCTACAAAAAAAAAAAAAAAGCATATTTTTCTGAGCACTATTTCCAATAGCAAAAACTTAGAACCAACCATGCTGCCCTGGACTGGATTTTTAAAATATGGTACATACACACTGTGGAATATTATGCAGGCATAAAGAAGGACAAACATATGAACTTTTTAACTTTGGATAGATCTGGTGATTTATTACAGAAACAAAGAACAGAGTAACACATGTTCTCACTCATAAGAGGACCCAGAACTTTTACCATAATAGTATAAGAAAGGAATTAGCAGTCACGGGATACTGCTGGGTCAGGGGAGCACAACCTCAGTAAGGGTACCTGATCTCAAACTGGGCAAAAAGGGGACAAAAGGAAGGCCCAAACTTTACCTGTACAATGTCCACTTGCATCCCTAATCCTGAATTGGACTACACATCTTTAAAATAAAATATAATTAAAAAATAAAATGGACTGTATATAATTTATATGCTAAGTATTTAGAAAAATATGGTTTCATGTAAAACATTTTTAGTTGTTTCATGTATAACATTTTAAATTATTACCTGAAACAATATTTTTTCTAAATTCTTAGCAGATAAATTATATACAACTCATTTTAATCATGATATTCTATAACTAGCTAGTATAATTTTGTTGAAACAAATGTCATGTCCATCTTTTTGTTCTTATTAATTTTATAGCAAAAACTATATTGTACTTGCTGGCATATTCCAAAGTTGTAGCCATTATGAGACTACCAAGAGGAAGACCTTTATATCACATAAAGAAGTACAAGAATTTTGATATACTCAACTTCACAAATGTTGGATATTACTTATTTTTATAAGTCTGATCTTGTATATATGCATTTTAAGTGATTTGGTTTTAAATGTATATCACATTCATAACATATCACGGGTAGTCTGTTGTTGACATAAGCAAGATACTGCGTTTGAAAACTTTATATAAAATATACAATATATAATGTATATAATATATGAATACACACACATCCACCCATACACACAACACCATTTCACATTTTGGGGGCTTTAGGGATAACCTAAGTTACAGATAAATAAATATTTTTGAAACTGTATTATTTTTATAAATGAAAATATTTATTAGGTACTTCACCTTACTAAATATTTAAAAAATGCATGTTTTTAAATTTATTAAATAGACCTATTATCTGAATGTACCATATATATATTTTTTTTTTCCAAAATAAATGTTAGATGATAACTCATTGGCATTTTCTTTTGTACAAAAGATTAAATAATAAATATTACATTGACATATTTGAATCCTGACATACCATGCTTTACTATTTGTATAAGTTAAATTCAGTGAAAATGATTCCTCTTTGTAGCTTCCTCATGAATCATACTGCAGTTGAATATGTCCTTCGAAGCAATATTAGATTAATTATCTGAAACTGTTTAGAATCATTCTTGCATGGGAGTCTTTTAGCCTTCTACATTCCTAAGAATTTCTAATAATGGATTATGATTCTTTCATCTGAAAAACATTTTACAATTTTTGGCTCAGAATGGATACAGATAAACCTTAAAATTACCAATCTTCATTTACTTTGATGATTAGAATTTGTAGAATCTCAAAGTTCAGATGTTTTCCAAGCGTAGATTCCATTGAAAACAATTATAAATTTCTTTATTTTCCTAGTGAACTAATGTATATAAGTAAATATAAATATGTCATATATGAGATTAATATTGACTATTTAGGTCAGAAATTGAAAATATTGAAGAAATTAGACCACAGACTGTTGACAAGTAGAGGCCCTTACTTTTATTTAAAATAGAATACCAAAATGATACAGCTATGGATTCTTAAAGTGGACTTTAGTAATATCTTACAAATATGTACTTATTTATATAATTTTTGTAAGCCCTTATTTAAATATGCATGTATACATGTATATATATATAGATTACATTTGCTATTTGAGCTATTCATATCACTCCAATAAATCTATTAATAATATCACAATCATATATACACACATATGTATTATATATACTATATATACATCATACATAAATTTAAATGTACATTTCAGCACTATTTTATTAGTAAAGAAATTGGAAATAATTAAAATTGCTATCAATAGGAAATTAACGTTAAGAGCTATGAAGTTACACACCTGAAAAATCAACAGAGAAATGTTAAGAATTGAATAATTTTGCAAAGAGTGATTTCCAGATTACATCAAGAGAAAATAGTAAATCTTAAAAGAATATATGTAGTATGCTTGATACCCTTTTTGCATAATTAGGGCAAAATGGTTGGTCACACACCTATCTCCTTTAATAGGATAACTGTGGAAATAATGAAATGACATACTTTACTTACAAATCTTGTAACAGCCAAACTCTCTGGTAAACATATTAATGGTATTTACTAGCAGAAGCTTCATATAGAAAATTTACCTATAATTTTAGAAAGCTATACATGATCTATCTACAATGTTTATAGGAAAAAAAAAACCTAAAATATGTACTTAATAATGCATGGCTTAAAGAAGGACAACATTATGAACTTCACAGCAACTTGGATGGATTTAGAGTCTTCATACTCACTGACCTATCACAGAAGCAAAGAACTGAGTATCACATGTTCTCACTAATAAGTGGATCCTGAACATTTATCCTAATACAACAAGAAAGGGATTGGCAGTAGCAGGACACTGCCAGGAGGCAGGGGGACATAACATCAATAAAGATACCTGATCCCAAACCAGGCGAAGTGAGGACCAATGAGAGGCTCCAACTTCACCTGTATGATGACCACTTATGTACCTAAACCTGAATTGTACCCCAAATCTTTAAAATAAAAAATAAAATAAATAAAACATGGTTGGGTGACTAT
The DNA here is from genome assembly GCA_963574415.1 of Tarsius wallacei. Classification (NCBI taxonomy): domain Eukaryota; kingdom Metazoa; phylum Chordata; class Mammalia; order Primates; family Tarsiidae; genus Tarsius; species Tarsius wallacei. The sequence goes on from CAUYQG010087863.1 coordinate 16,753, forward strand.
ATAATAAATAGAGTATAAAATATGTTTTATAACGAAAATAAATTCTTTTTAAAGAATTATTCTATGTTCATTGCTTGTTAAAACAAACCCAAGCCGGGCTCGGTGGTTCAGCCTGTAATCCCATGCCTTGGGAGGCTGAGGTGAGTGGATTGCCTGAGCCTGCGGGTTCGAGACTCACCTGGGCAACTTGGTGAGACCCCATCTCTACAATAAATCAAAAAATTGGCCGGGCGTGGTAGTACGCGCCTGTAGTTCCGGCTACTCGGAAGGCTGAGGCGGAAGGATGGCCGGAGCCCAGCAGGTCGAGGCTGCGGTGGCCGGGAGCGGTCACTGCACTCCAGTCTGGGCGACAGAGTGAGACTCCAACTCAAAAAAACAAAACAAAACAAAAACCCAGACTATGTCCTACTACAAAAGAGGAAAAATAGTAGGAAAGCTGTAGATGGATGATCTTGCACCTCTTCAAAGGAAGAATGCTTGGCTAGTATTTAGATTTTGCTTGTATTCTTTACATCAGACACAAATTGGAACTAAGATCTATAATTTCTAAGAATGGTATACTAATTAATCATTTTGAGAGTCATTTTAACAAGGGAATATAAATAATAAGAACGTGTTATTTCAAATATATGGGTATGTGGGTAAAAAACACACACATATTTGCAGGTACATGGTCTAAGTTTGTGACTTTTCCTGGAAAAAGTGCCACTTAGCTCATTGTTGACTATCACTATGGCTACCTTTGAAGTATTCCCCTTGGGAAGCTATGCATTGATACCAACACCTAGTCAATAAGCAATTTCGAAGTTCTTTTTCTGGCATGGCCATCAGAGTTGTCGTCGTATTACCCCTGATGTCCTGAATGCCATCAAAATGTCTTTCTTTCAATATTTTCTTTATCTTCAGGGAAAGAAAAAGTCACGGGGGACCAGATGAGGTGAGTAGGGAGGGTATTCCAATACAACTATTTGTTTACTGGCTAAACACTCCCTCACAGAAAGTGCTGGGGAACGGGTACATTGTCATGATGCAAGAATGCCTTCAGGACCATTTTTCCATTTTCACACACACCATTCTCATGCCAAGATTTTCAGTAAAGATTTTTCTGTTTCTCTATTGATATTTATTTGGTCTGCTGTGCTTTTCACAGTCAGTCAATACTTTTGACACACAATTTGATAACTTTTTGCAATGTTTTAATCAGTTCTGCTCATTACTGGCTGTCCTGACCTTTTTTCACCAGTGATGCTTCCTCTTCCTTCAGAAAAACATTTAGTCATTTGTACACTGCCATTTTCTTCATGGCATTATCTCCATAAACTTGAAGACCCTGATTTTACTTCCATTCTTGCCAAGTTTAACAAATAATAATAATAATAATAATGTTTGTTTGTTGCTCTCATTCAAGCTCTGACATTCTCATGACAGCACAAAAAACATGCGACAATAATAATGAATAACACTCATCAAGACACCACCATACATTGACATAAACACAACTGAGAGGCACTGATATGCAAAGGTTGTAAAACTTTACCAAGTTGTTTGTACTTTGCTGTCAATGTAAGTGCACGAGGCCAAGTTTGTGAACTTAATTGTCAGAACTTGTATTCAATTTGCAAAAGCAAATTGGATGTACAGGCACTAATGAAAATGATTTCATTAAAAAAAGTAGGTTGGAGATGATATGAAAGGGATTAAAAATCTCTGGGAATATTTTTCAACGTTTTATATTTCAAATAAGTAAATGTTTTACATATAAAAACAATAAAATTAAGGCAAATAGAAATAAGTCATACAATTGAAAACAAAAATTCTACAAAATAGTCCTACTGCACAGCATATAAAAATGACAAAAGTATTATATGTTACTCATTCGATTTGTTACTAGTAATATTGATAATGTATTTTTAAGTTGTTTTGTAAAAGTTGTTAGAAAAAGTGCATGAGCTAATATATTGTTAGCCTAAGAAATGTTAAGTCTTAATGTCAAAGATTTAATTATAGAATAAAGAGGTCAAGAAAAACTATAACATTAAATATGAAACAGAAATAGTAGTATGATTTTTATACGAGTGCATCTGATTATGTTACTGCACAGAAAGAACATATAGGCAATCTTATTGTAGTTGCAAACTGCTCATCTAATGATCAGGCCTTAGATTTAAATTATCATTGTCCATGCCCTCTAATGGAATACTAGTCTTCTCCCAAGCTCTGATATAAGGAAAGTACATGGTGGGACATACTGTTCTCAGAAGTGCTTTGAGACTAGTATTCTCACTTCAAGAGAATATTTTAATTAAGAATAAAGGGGCTCTCAGTGGCCAGATTTGTAATGTAAGCAACCAAAATAATGAATACAATTTATTATCAAACAGTGAATTTGAACATACTTATGAGAAATCTTAAAAAAATGAAAAGGATGTAATAAAAACTCTTCTTTACAGGATAACACCAGGTAGTTAATGAGAAAATAATAATGTAATTGGAAAATTACTATTTTGAAACTCCCAATGCAATAAACGATTTACCCAAGGAATATCAATGTGTACTAAAATCATTACATGACAGACTGGGAATTAGTATATTAATTGTGTCTAAAAGCTTCTCTCCACAGATCACTTAATTAATCACAAAGGGAAAAATATACCTGCATGTTGGGAAGATCTGTCAATTACCATCTTCATCAACTGTTTAGACTTTTTTCTTTAAAACTTTTCTTGGCCAGGTGCAGTGGCTCAGCCTGTAATCCCAGCACTTTGGAAGACCGAGGTGAGAGGATTGCCTGAGCCCGGGGGTTCAAGACCAGTCCAGGAAGCTTGGTGAGATCTCATCTCTACAATAAATCACAAAAACTAGCCCGGCATGGAGGCGTGCATCTGTAGTTCCAGTTACTTGGAAGGCTGAGATAAAAGGATCACCTAAGCCCAGCAGGTAGAGGCTGTGGTGGCCGTGAGTGTGCCACTGCACTCTAGCCTGTGCGACAATAGTGAGACTCCCAACTCAAAAAAAAAAAAAAAAATTTTTTCTAGCAATCATTACGCGTCTCTTAATACGAAGTATTTATAATTACCCAGAAGTGGATATAATAATTTATGGGATTTATATTTTCTCTTTAAACAAAAAGTTTAAGAATGTTTCCTATTTTATAAGAGGCCATTGTACTGTGTTCAGTGGAAACACTGGGTGTGTAATGTTACTGTTGAAAAGAAGGTTAAACATAGGCTAAATGATGTGTAGAGTCTCTAAATTTACTGGAGTTACATAGCATCGCTACTATACAGTTGTATGCATTACAGGTGGGAATGCTACTCAGAACCTATTTTTCTATGTGCTTGTCCTTACAAATTACTCCAAGAAGTTTGCCATAGGACTGAAAGCAAGAAGGAAAGGATAAACCTTTTTTTGTGGATAAAGTTGTAAGCAAAACTTGAGTAGAGGGAACTGTGTGTGTGTGTGTGTGTGTGTGTGTGTGTGTGTGTGTGTGTGTGTGTGTGTTTCTTTCTTTTCTTTTCTTTTCCAAAATCATTGATATAGCAGACTGCTAAAATAGGCAACAATGAACAATTCAGTTGCTGAGATTTTCAGAAGCTTCCAAGACTGTTGTTGAAAAATCTCTGTGGTGGCAGCTTCTAAGACTGCTGAGATTCACTGTGATTTCCAGGTGATCTCCTGTGACTCACCAATTTTAGACATTTTCTATTATTTAATCTCCCCTTGATATACCAACAGTTTTAGTATCTCTAATTTCCTATTATAAATCTTGTTCTAGGATAGACCTAGGATGTGTTTGCTTTCCTCATCATATCATAGCTAATTGACTCATCCATATAATATTTAAACTATTATATTTTATGAATTTAGCTTATTAGTTTTGAAATTTGTATCAAAAAAATACAAGTCAAATCATGAGGTTTCATTACAACATAAGTCAGAAGTTATCAAGTTTTGTGGAATACCCTAAAAAGAGGTACTCTCAAGTTTCGATTATTGGAACTGATACAAATAAAATGGAAAACATGTAGACGTTATCTAAGAAATAAAAAGGATGCATTATTTTAACCCACAAATTTTAATTCTGTTTAAATATCCTAGAAAAACACTTGCACCTGTTCATAGTAGCATTTTTTCACTTTGTTTTTAAACACTATATGCAATCCAAGTATCTATGAGCAGAAATGTGCTGGACAATAATTGTGGTAAACCATTAAAACATATAAACCTTACAATAATTAAAATGATGAAGTATATACAAGTTAGCAAACAGACTAAAACACAAAAACTTAATAGTAAGCAAAAGTTGCAAGAGACAAAGAAACAGCAACATAATAAGTCAATTTTTATACTTTTTTTTTTTGAGACAGAGTCTCACTCTGTCGCCCAGACTGGAGTGCAGTGGCCGCTCCCGGCGACCACAGCCTCAACCTGCTGGACTCCCGCAATGCTTCCACCTCAGCCTTCCAAGTAGCTGGAACTACAGGTGTGCGCTACCAGGACCGGCTAATTTTTTTGATTTATTGTAGAGATGAGGTCTCGCCAAGTTGCCCAGGCAGGTCTTGAACCCGCGGGCTCAGGCAATTCACTCACCTCGGCCTCCCAAAACGCAGGATTACAGGCTGAGCCACCAAGACCCGCCAATTTTTATACATTTTTAAAACGGAAAATTAGCTGTCCTGCCTTTTTTTTTTTTTTTTTTAAAGAAATGCCTATACGGAAATCAAGATCATAAACTAATTTTAAAAAATGATAACCACTAAAAGCCTTATGAGTATAAGTCCATCTAGGATGGAGATAGTGTTTTGATGAGTGAAAGTAAACATGGAACTTTGGTGGTCATATAAATATCTTATTATTTGGCATATGTATGATTACATTGGGGCTTGATTTATAATTTTTTAGTTGAAGTATGTCTATATGTGTGTGTGTCTGGCAGTCTTCTGTTCATATAAGTGATCATAGTTTTTAAAATTTGTATTTATTTATTTACTTATTTTTAATTTTTATTATAAAATGTCGGGTACAATTCAGAATTTGGTATATAAACATTGATCATTCAGGTACCCTTGTTGATGAGGTAGCCCCCTCCCTCCCCTATCTGTTTCCTTCAACTGCCAATCCCACCCCGACGACAGTTTCTCACTACTGCGAATCACTTTCTTATAGCATTGTAATTGTTCAAGGTCAGCTTATGAGTGAGAATATATGGAACTCAGTTCTATGTTTCTGTGATAAATCACTGAGTATAATCAACTCCAAATGCATTCAAGTTGCTGCAAAATCCATATATTTGTCCTTCTTTATGACTGCATAATATTCCATTGTGTATATGTACCACATTTTTAAAATCTAGTCCAGCTTCGATGGGCAACACTTGGTTCCATGTTTTTGCTATTGTGAATAGAACTGCAGCAAACATACATGTGCAGGTATCTTTTTTGTAGAATAATTTGAATTCCTTCAGGTATATTCCCAATAGAGGGATTGCTGGGTCATATGGGAGGTCAATTTCTAGTTCTTTCAGAAATTGCCACACTGTCTTCCAAAGAGGTTGTACTAGTCTACATTTCCACCAGCAGTGTTGACGCGTTCCTTTTTCTCCACATCCTTGCCAGCATCTGGTGTTGTTTGTTTTATTAATTATGGCCATCTTACTGGGGTTAGGTGGTATCTTAATGTGATTTTGAAAAATGAAATAACTCGGTATCTTCCTAACCAGAGAAGTGAAAGACTTTTACAATGAGAATTACAAAACACTGCTCAAAGAAATCCAAGAAGACACAAACAAATGGAAAAATATTCCATGCTCATGGATAAGAAGGATCAACATCATTAAGATGTCCATCCTACCAAAGGCAATCTACAGATTCAACACAATACCCATCAAGTTACCAACATCATTCTTCTCAGACCTGGAAATGACAATACAGAAATTCATATGGAAACATAAACGACCATGAATAGCCAAAACAATCCTTAGCAAAAGAAACAAAGCAGACGGTATTACACCTCCAGACTTCAAACTTTTTTGTTTTTATGAAAGTGTTATCTTGTGTTCAAGGAGGTGCTTTCTTAGTTGTTCAATCTGGTGTTCCCGCAGGTAGACAATCACCAGAGGATTCTATTCATCCATTTTTCTCCATCTGTTTCCAGCAGCCAATGAGTGCTCATATACAATATCAAAACAATGTTCAATGAAATGAATAATTGATAAATTAGACTCATTAAAATTAAAAATTTCATCTCTGTCAAAGACAATGTCATGTGAATAAGAAGACAAACCACAGACTCAGAAAAATATTTGCAAAAGACCCATCTGAGGATGACTTGTTATCTAAAATATGCAAAAAACTCTTGAAACTCAACAATGTGAAGGCATCCTGATTAAAATATAAACCAATAACTTTAAAAGACACCTCACCAAAGACTATATAAAAATATCATACAAGCATATGAATAGATAAGGCACATATGTTTTCAAAGAAATAAAAATTAATACAACAATAAGATATTTTGCTAACTACACATCTATTGGATTGGCAAAATCTGGAATACTGCCCACACCAAATACTGGAGCAACAGGAACTTTCATTCACTACTGGTGGAAGGCAAAATTGTATAGTTACTTGGAAGACAGTATGATAATCTTTTACAAAATTAAACATATTCTTTCCCAATGGTCCAGCAATTGAGGTCTTTGGTATTTATCCAAATGGCTTGAAAACTTATTCACACACATAAATCTACGCACAAATGTCTACAACATTTTTTTTCATAGTTGCCAATGCTTGAAAGCAACCAAGGAATACTTCAGTAAATGAATGAATAAATAAACTATGGTACATCCATACAATAAAATGTTATTTGGTTTTAAAAAGAAATGAGCTGTTAAGCCATTACATATGTGAAAGAATCTTAAGTGCATATTACTGAGTGAAAGAAGTCAACCTGAAAGGCTGCATACTATGCTTCCAATTCTATGACATACTGGAAAAGGCTGAACTATGGAAACGGTGGTTGTCCAGGCGTGGGTTTAAAGTGGGGGAAGGATGAATAAGCAGAACACAGAGTATTTTTCAGGCAGCAAAAATACTGAACATGATACTGGAATGATAGGTGTACGTTATTATATCCTCTCACAAACCTAGAGAACCTGTAATATTAAGAATGCATTCTGATGTAAAATTATGCACTTTAGCTTATGTGTCAATGTAAGTTCATCAATTGTAACAATTGTACCACCCTGGTGTGGGAAGTTGATCATCAGGGAGACTGTACATGTGTGATGGCAGAAAGTACATTGGAAATCTCTGTATCTTCCTCTCAATTTTGCTGTTAACCTAAAACTGCTCTAAAAAAGTCTTTGATAAAAAATTCAAATAAAAATAATGTATGCAGGTACTGGGCCTATGCTCTAGTTTTCTCATCCATAAAAGAGGATTATAGAGAATTTACTTCATGGAGCAATGATAGGGAGTAAATTTTTTAATATGTGTACAGAGAGACTGCCTGTTGTTGGGTACACAGTAAGTGCTATATACCTGTTAGCTGTCGTGATCAGGTTGTCCTTACAGATAATACTATATCACAAGTTTGTTGTTTCTCTGTCAAAGAATCGTTACAATAGATGAGTTAAATAGGTAAGGAAGATTATTCAGGACTATTAAAACAGAGGTCAAGATTATTGCAATAGGAGAAAAAGAGTAAATTCAACTTCAATGAAGCAAAAAAGCAGAAGAGTTTTTAAGTGCTAGAGTGTGAGCCAGTAGAAAAGTACAGGAGGACATTGGGAGGAGGGTAGTCATTGTGACTAGAGCATCTGTGTTTGCTAACTGGTTTGTTGAAGTTAAACTACTACCCTCCATAGAGTCCAGGAGACAGGGGCCCTAAATTTATTGATGATTGGCGTATAAACCTGGCAAGAGGCTGGGAGAGCAGAAATATAATTTACAGTTGCAAGTTTTCTAAAGGATATGCTTTAAGAAAAGGCAGGAGGGAGCTTATAGGTGGAAAAATGCCTGCATTAAATTTAACCAATCTGAGGGAAATACTAGGTTTTTCTTGGTCAGTAAATATGTTAGAGATATTCTGCCTAACTGCTTTTCTGCAAAATAAAATATATTTACATATTCCCTCACTTTACTGAGAATTTCAAATGATTCACATATCTTTGTCTTAAACCTGAATTTCTTTTCTGCACAAAATGACTCTATAAATGTTCTAACAGTGTCCCAAATTTGTGACTAAAACTGAACATGTATTTTACTTCTAATTTATTCTTTAAATGTCTTTAGATACATAAATGTCAACTCTGTTCTCTTAATTTTTTGGAGTCAAAAGCTCAAAGTCAGTTTTGATTTTTTCTTAATTTCACCCCTACCTGAATCTCAACTCTCAATTTCTTTCCCTTTAATTATTTTTTCAATCCTATAGTTGTAAAGATTAGTATACATCACATATAAATACCATTCTTTTCACTTTGATATCACCATGTTAATTCAGATTCAATTTTCCTCCATAGGGCCCACAAAACAGGCCTCCTCCATTATTGTTCCCTTGATCCTTTTTACCAATGTTAGCAAATTAGAATTGCTGAAGATCATATCTGATATGATTTCTTCTTTATCAAAGTTCATATTGCTCCATTATAACGACTAATTAGTACAGACCATGCTCTTTGACAAAGAGATTTATTTTTGTCTTTTTGTCTTTGTTTCTTCCTTGGTTCCTTCTTTTTTAAGAACTGCTTATATTTTATTTGTTGTGCCTGTGCCACATAGTGTATTCTGGGAAACAGATGTGATAAGAGAGACACGGTCTTGTTCTGTCATCTTATGGTATCACAGAGAAAGCAGAAAATTAAACTAGGGCTTAAAATAATAAATGATAAATGCTGAGATAGTGAAAGCATAGGTATCAGAGTGGTATTTTTCCTAATTAGGCATGAAGTTTAAGGCATACTCCCTGAGAAACTGATTTAGCATTAGAGTTGAAGAATGATTAGTATTTATGCACATAATAAGAAAAAAATGTGGAAGAAGATTCTAATGGAAAAGTATATGGTTCATATGCAACAGGACAAAGAGAAAAGAGAGGATTTGATAGAGAATTATTTGCATGACTAAATGTTGGTCAGAATGAAGAAAGTTGTAAGAAATGATGCTTAAGTGGTATGCAGTGACCAAATAATAGTGAATTTGGTAAGCTGTATCTAAGTTTTTGGATTTTACTTTAAAGGAAAATATGAAATAAATGAGGACCATTGAATAAAATGAGCCACGTCCTCACATCTATGCCTTAGAAACAGTGTGATGATAAATGAATTCTGTAGGGATAATAAGGTAGAAAGTCCAGCTTAAAGTCCATTAGACTCCACAAAAGATGATAACCTAGATTTGGGCGGGATCCTGTGAAGTGGTCACATATGAAAAAATGTCTTCAATGGAGAATGGACATGATTAGCTAATTGTTTGGTTTGCTAGAAGGAGGAAGAAGGAAGGAGAAATCATGAATCTCTAGTGCTACTTATTCAGAAGGAAAATAGTTGGAGAAGAACTAATTTGGGCCATATTGGTTTTGAGCTGTTTAATTAGACATTCTATTTTATTTTTATAAATGTCTGGTCCTCAGGAGAGATATAGTGACTGGAAATAGAGATCGAGAAATAAATTACATATATAATCAGGATGAAGAATATGTAAAGAAAATAAGTGGGCCTAGGATAGATTTCAAAGCACCAATATTTAAAAATTAGAAAAATAATATTAAACAAGAAGTATTTTTAAATGGTCAGATATGTACATAGAAAAACAAGAGAATGGTTATCTATGAAGAAAAGGAAGAGTCTAATCAATAATGTAAAAGGCTGATGAAGGAACACTTAGGGGAAGTTTTGTATTAAAGAAAAATAAAAAATAAATTGTGTGTTAACATCAAGTGATTTAAGTCATGTTCTTTTCCTTATTCTGTCTATATGGAGTTGCATTAAACAGAGATCTATAAATACTGAGAAATCCCATTGAGAAACTGGGGTTTTAAAAGCTGGTATCTTTTCCCTTGGAATGAAAATACCTTCCTCAGATCATTAAATGGGCTGGAATTGTGGCTTTTACTCTAAACTCTTTGTACAAAAAGCAGACAATTGATTTCTTTCTAGCCATCTCAACATTTCCTGGATTTCTACTAAAGTTAAATTTAGGCAAGTAAAGAAATACCTTAAAGGAATTTTCTATTGCAAAAAAAAAAAAAAAAATGGCAGTGATGGGAGATGTGATAGACATGTGTTTCCAAGACTATCTTCTTTTTTTTTTTTTTTTTTTTTTTGAGTTGGAGTCTCACTTTGTCGCCCAGACTGGAGTGCAGTGGCCACTCCCGGCCACCGCAGCCTCGACCTGCTGGGCTCTGGCCATCCTTCTGCCTCAGCCTTCCAAGTAGCCGGAACTACAGGCGCACGCTACCACGCCTGGCTAATTTTTTGATTTATTGTAGAGATGAGGTCTCGCCAAGTTGCCCAGGCGGGTCTCGAACCCGCGGGCTCAGCCAATCCACTCACCTCAGCCTCCCAAAGGCGCGGGATTACAGGCTGAGCCACCGAGCCCGGCAAGACTATCTTCTAAAAGCATGTCACAACAGACATTATATAATAAAGAGTAGATATGAATTCAAGTCCACAACTAATATGTGTACAAAACTCTGCATTTCTGTGGTTCATTTAGATCAACTACATTTTGATTCTAATACCTGCTCACAATAGACACATTGTTAAGGTTTTCTCTCTCCAAGGGTTATGCAGACTCATGTCCTAAGACTCACGTGGCACCAGTGATGATTAATCCACTTGTGCTACACTTATCCATCAGTAAAGGTTACTATACAGGTGTCTTCGGAGGCAGGCGCCTTTCTACACCCTTGGTTTGTGCATACAGCCCTTATTCTTTAGATACGACCTCTGTGTGTTTCCCACTGAAGTTTTGCCGTCCATAAGAACATGGGTGGCAGAATTTGGGTATCTTCAGCTAGCAGAGTGCCTAGATCTAGTCCCTTATAAGGATGCTGCCGTCACTTGTTTTAAAATCTCTTTTTAGACACATCACTGGGCCTATACCTTCAAAATAGTCAAGAAAAGGTACCTCCCACAATTTAAAAGGACGCACTGTCTACATCATCTAACATTAAAATATTAAATTATTTCATAAGTGCCATACTGTCAAAGATCATGTTCTCTGAAATTTTAAACTTATTATTTGCATTTTATAAGTTGAATTCATACCTTGTATTCTTTGTTTCTCTCACAGTTAAAATACGACTTTATGGATTGATTTTCTAAGAGCCAAGAACAATCACTGGCCTATAGCTAGCAAGAAAATGGACACATCAGTTCTATATATGCAATATCAGTTTTTCTGCCAGTAACAGAAACAGCTGGGAAGAAAACTCTGAGCCTCAAGTTAAGTGACTACTCCAAATGAAACAATGATTTCAACATGAAGAGATTGAGCAGAGGATGTAGTTAGTGAAACCATGCCCGGAACCTTGAGAATTGGAAACTCTGAGATAAATTTTTGTTGTGTTAAGACCTTAACTTTGTGGCAATTTGTTACATAGCAAAAGAAAACTAATACAGATACTAAAAAAAGTTGTCCCCACCAAGCAAAAGTAGTGAATGTCAAAGTTTAATGTACTGTGTAATTTCTTTGGAGAATCTGAATGGATTAATCAAAAAAAAGTGCTGATAGCATGGTCAAATAAATGAAGAGCATATCACCACCAATTAGGCTTAACCTTGTTCAAAACTTTTATTTATTTATTTATTTTCTGGAAATAATTCTGCTGACTGGTGTACTTGTATGATGCTTTGTACTCAGCACAGTCCATTCTATCGAGAGATCACTTAATAAAATTACAACATCAGTGCTTTCTAATAGGGGCATTCCTGCAGCACAGGTGGGCAAGGTAACCACTCCAAATCTAATTTGTGTTTTCAATAAGAAAATGGAAATTTTTTTCATGACTTTTAACATTATTCTGAGAATTCAGAGCTCATCATGCCAAACAGATGACTAAGCAGCCTCATTTATCTTAATTAAAGTTCATCTTAATCAAGATACTGCCTGTCAGACAATATTTCTTGAAAGACAGTTCTTAGTCTCATCATCATAACATCAGTCACAAGGGAAGCACCGTCCGGGGGACGTATTTGAATATACAGCTGAAAGTCTAAAATCTTACATAATGAACCCTCGCTTCTTGAATAAAACATGATAGTCACTTAATTCAAATATTTGAAGCTTGGTGTCTTAGCTTTGTTTTTTTTTTTTTTTTCAGAATCTGCACAAGTAATTACATATACATGTGTATATATATTAAAATCTATATTAAGACATTCTATTCATGTAATATGTTATAATAGCAATTTTTAATTTCTTAAAATAAACATATTTAGAAAAACATAGTAGATGATGTGTTTGTGACTAATTTATTAAAAATAAAAATTTCACCTTGCGTTATAAACTGTCATTATTCCAACTCTTCCCTCTTTCTGTAGTAATAGCAGCAATCATATCCTTTGTCACATAACTTTTCAGTGCCCTTCCACTTAGACTTCTAACATGCTTTGAAAACTGGGATATTTAGCTGGGCTCGGTGGCTCAGCCTGTAATCCCGCGCCTTGGGAGGCTGAGGTGAGTGGATTGCCTGAGCCCGCGGGTTCGAGACCCGCCTGGGCAACTTGGCGAGACCTCATCTCTACAATAAATCAAAAATTAGCCGGGC